>JAUMHI010000061.1:19421209-19450516 GCA_032359435.1 Enteromius unitaeniatus
CCCGAGCCGAAGCCGACCCTCGTGAAGGGTCCCTTGTTTTGCCAAGTTCTCCACTTCCTCCAGGGGGCACACAAGGACCAGGCTGGGCACCGAGCATCTGTTAACCCTAGCTTCCCCTAGTTAACCCTACCAGTTCGCCAAACAAGCTATTTTATCGCCGAAGTAGTGGGAACTAGTAAACTGCACTGTTTAATCACAAATAATTAAAATGCAAAAGCGTTTGTGGTGGTGAAAGCTGGCCCTAACTGTAATAGTAAATAACTAAATACAAACAACTAATTTACATGTTAGTCAACGAGTCAAAATAAGGGCAGTTGGTAACACTCTATTTTAAGGTGTCCTTGTCACACCTTACGTGTAGTTACTATTATAATTACAATAAACTAAACATAAATACTTGCAAGCCAAACCCAAATCCTAACCATAACCAGAAATTAACTACAGTTAATTAATGGTAATCAGTACTTAAATGTATAATCACACTGTAACAAGGCCACATTAAAGTAAAGTGTACGATAACAATTACAAAGTGCATTTTGTACTCAAGAAATAAGTGATGAAAGAGTACTTAAGCATGCTTAAATGGCTTATTTTAATACATTAATGTATGTCTTCAGGCTAATATATACTATACCTTTTAAGATTTAAAGTATACACTTGAAGTGCACATTCAATAAATTTTTTTTATTGAATTTTCACTTATCTTTCACAAGGCCAGATTGGGGGCTGGAACTAATCATATTGCAACCAATCCCGTTTTGAAATTAATCACCAGAACAGACTGAGACCAAGGTGAGAAATACAAAGTCTCTTAGGTGTAAAAACATTTCATGGCAAAATAGACTTCTTTTCATGCAGTGATGTGGTTCTAGTCAAGCAAATAAAACATCCGAATAAAAGTTTATTTCCTTGCCAGGAACCTACAGAGATCTGTAATTAGATTTGAAGATAAAGGAAGTTTGAGTTGTAAGAGAGGTTTGCGGCAGACAAATATCACCAATTATGGTCTTATACAGCTTCCTTTTATTAGAGTTCTTGAAGGTTTGATTGGTGGAAATGGCTGAGTCATCGGAAGCTGAGCGGCCGCGCTCAGTGCATCATGAGGTTAGCAGCCCGTCTCTCTTTTCTCATCAGAAGAAGCAATCACGCAGACAAAGTCAGAGGATGTAATCAAGGAGACAAAGGCCGAGGGAGCTGATCTGACAGAAGAACATGCTCCCTCTCTCCACAAGGCTGAAGATTTGAGTCAGCATATGGCATACTCCCACATTCAACTGGGCTTTACTTGCCAAATTGAGATGCCATGGTGGCAGAGGGAGAAATCAATAGTGGAGGCTGGACGTGGAGAGGTCAGGAACAGAGAAGATAAGAGAAGGTAAAATTAGAGATAGCAAGAGGGTGAGCGGAGGCAGAACAGAACATATCAATAGCTGAGCAATTAATCAAACGAATCAAAACATTTTCTAAGCTATATCAATTATACATGACTGAATCAAGGGAAGAATGGTGTGCAGCTTGAGTTTAAAGAAAACAACTGCCGAAAATAGAACTTCAGAAAGCTTTACTTGAGTGTGCCTGGAAGAAAGTGTTTGTGTTTAATTATTAACTGTCTTGAGCAGTTGTGGTTTTGAACAGCTCAGAAATTATAGGTTAAAACTAGGTGGTATGACCAATTCACAATGATTTAATACTTTTTGATAAAAAGACAGCTGAAAAAAAAGTGTGTATAGGTCAAATGCAATGCAGTAAGGTAGAATACAGTAAATTATGCTGATTACTTCTAACTTGTGTAAATGACGTTGGAGTAAAAAGACAAAAAACAACAACACTAGTTTAAATGCAGGAATGACTTCACATTAGTTCTGTACTATAGTATAATTAATTCAATGTTCATAACAACATTGCAAATTTTGCTAATCTGTTTATACGGTTTAACTGTTGCATGGTGTGTATTATCACTAACTCATAACTGAAGCTGAGACCCAAACACTTCATAGATTACATTCATTAAATACTGGTTATAAAAGAACACAGTCTCAGTTGTGCTATTCAGTAAAACAGCAATGTAATGGATTATTAGGCTATAATGAACATTTTTTAACATATTTTCATTCATGTGCTCTTTAGAAAACTTTTTGTCCCCCTCCACTCTTTATTGATACCTGTCACTGTCATTGTATTGCATCCTTCAATCAAAAGTATTGCTTTCTTAAAATAAATCAATAAATAAAATCAAAAAATTAATCATACTGAAATAAATCATACTTTTTCAGGGGTTCCCTTGTGAAAAATAAATATACTGTACTTAAATGTATTTGAATTACATTTATCATGCTTAGTATACCACAAATACATTTCCATTTTTATGCACTTAATAAATTGCCATGCAATTGTACTTTTAGTATAGTAAACTGGTATACTAAAAGTCTGCTAATATGGAACAACTAATTTTGCACTTTGTGCAGAAGTAGTGCTGAAGTCAAAGTAAAGACATACTTAGCATATTTGATTGTGTTAAAGTGCAACTATTGCAAGTATACTTTAGGTACACTTTAAATATTTTGCAATTAAAGGGCAATATTTCACAATCCTCATTAAAAGTGACATAAACGTGTGTCTTAATGGCTTATTAAAAAGAAATATGCACTGTGCACAAGAAATACTCCACAGTTTAATTAAAACATTTATATCAGTAGGTCTCTGTTAAGTTATCTGTCAGTAAATATGTTAATAGATTTAAACTATATTTAGTGTGAAATAAATATATACATATATTACTTTTTTACGAGGGGTGCAGGTTAAATAACAGAACTTTTGCAAACATAAAAAATAAAACTTGTTTTTTAATTTAAATGAAAAACACAACATGAACATTCATTTTCTGAAGTATCCTTTTGCATTTTCAGACATGGTGGACGGTGCTTTTTGACCATTCACAGCTGAACTATATCAGAGAATGGTCTGTGTGAGTGATGCTTGCTAATGAGTCTTGATGAATAGCAGATTAGCTGCTGTTTCAGATTTATTAGGGCTGAAATGGCGTGGGAGTCATTTCACAAACACTCAAACTCACCATATTGATAAATGGCCATGCTCCAATGAGCATGAACATAAGAGGAACACCTGTATATGCTATGAGCAAGCAGATCAGTCTTCCCAATGCTGATGGCATTTGGTAGGACATTTTCAAAGGTCATGTGCTAGACGGCTGATTTTATAAACGATTTGTGCATGTTCAGTAGACAATCATGCTAATGTGAAGCAATGTTTTACAATACAGGCTTTATGAGCAAATCTGATCATTTGAAAGCATTGAGATTTTGACTGATATTGTACGTTTTCACAGTTGAATTAATTACAGAATCACAGAATGATTACAGAGCTACAGAATTAATTGCATTTAAGAGACTGGAAGAACGAGAACTGTGAGGAAGCGAATATTATACATTTATTATTCCATAATATATGTGATCAGGACCAGGCAAAGATGGAAATACTTTGTCATCAATGGCACTTCACCTCCAAATTAAGTACAGATTTATGACATGACTTGTGTTCCAGAGGCGATTTAAAGCAGACTTAGTATGTTTTCTTGGTTTGAACCCCATTTTTAAAAGCCACATTTTTTCGAAACAAATCAGCCAAAATCTGATTTCATACTGGCTCAGATGTGCGCCAAAAGCTGTACTGTGAAAGCACCCTTAGATATAATAACTGGCCTTTCAACAGTGTTTGAATTGAAGAAAATGGTGCAGCAATAGTCCAGTAGGTGGCACACTTTCTTTTCTCTGCAGTGTGCCATGACAGAAAGATAGGAAGAGAGACAGTATCTGAGCCTCTGTTCATAAGCATTCATCCTCTACATCCATTAGAAGTCCAACATATTTAGTGTACTCAAGCATTTCAACAATTTCAGTGTGCTCAGAAGGAATTTCGTGGTCTGGACTTTGAATTAGGTGCTCTGATGTTTGCAACGCATAACTCATAACTTGCAGTGAAAACAAAGATTCCAGAGTCTTTATAATGCATGGTGCTACCATTGTTAGAATTGGGAGTTTTATCAAAATATGTACTCTGCATTATATGAGTAACTCAATTGTGTGTTTCAGTAAGCATTATCCAAAGAACACTTAGGTTATTATTTTTTGGAAGCATTTTCTATTCCTTTTTATTTTGCTTTGTATGTTGACAATGCACTGCTTAATCACAGTGCGATTATATCATTAGAGAAGATTGACTAGTTAGTCATGATTTTCCCAAAATCGTGGTAGCAGAGTCACATTTCAACTGCACAATAATATAGGACTGTCACTAATGACATTGCATGCGGGGGGTGTAGCATTAACTTCTGCTTACACAAACAACAAAAAATGCTATAATTGATTTATTTTAAATAACATTAACATGCAGTATGTAATTGATGTACAATTTATTTTTGTATGCACTGTTTTTTTTATTCCTTAACTGCTTTCTTTATTTGATGTATTATATGCAGTGGCGGGCTGTGCATTTCCCACTTAGGCCTTCAGTGGTGTCCCACATGAACTAACGCAACTCTACCATCATAATGATGCCACGGCTGTAGAAACCATAAATATTACACAGAAATGCAGTACAACGGAGCATTGCATCACGGACAGGTAGCTCATATAAAATTTGCGTGAATGTCTTCATAAGCCAAGGACAATACTAGTTAGCATGTAGCAACTATAAATGAAAGTAATTTATACGATGATGGTGAAGAAAAGACGCAATGTTGTACATTATGGCCCTGTTTCACAATCAGGGCTTAGCTTAAGCCAGGACTAGGCATTAGTTAAATTAAGATATTTAAGCAACTTTTACAAAAATGCCTTATACGAAAATATTACAGGTGTGCCATGTTTTAAGATACTGAGATATCCAATCAAAGGACGAGAAAATCGTAAGCCTGCTAGATGCCTCTGGGGCTGCCAACTCAAAATCTAACTGGTTAATCCAACGTTTTCACTCCCATTGATTTTAGGCTCCAGAAGCCTTCGCTGTTGATTCTGAAGGCCATTTGCAGATTTCTATGACCCTGGCAACACAATATCTGAAATATGATTGGATAAAAGCTTTAATATTTAAATAAAGATAATAGACTACTGGAGATCATTTAATAAACATTCATGGAAAAATAAAGTAAAACTAAGTCAGGGATTCTGATAATGTTTAGGCCAGCAGAGAAGGCTTTGCTGGCCCTGACAGCCCAGCACTGATTATATGTCAGCCAGATGCTTCTTGCCTTACTGGGTTTAACAGGTTTTGATATACCGGCAGACTAATTTAAAACAAATCACTGACCAACGACCGTGTTTGTTTTAGAGCTCATGCACTCCACAGTTTCAATACAATAACATAACTGTGGTCTGCACCAAACTTCAGACTTGTAATCACATCGGGGCAAATTTCAGACATAACAAGCCAGATGAAAGTTAGAAACAACTCAAAAAAGACAAACAGCTCAAGCACATGAGAAGTAGCTAAAACTCACATTCTGTAGGCGCCCCAGGCTCTCCATAGAGTGCTGTAGTGGTCTTGATGTTCTCATAGCTCTGTGTGAACAGCACTTGCGTGGGGCTTGTGGGAGCCACCGGAGGAAATTCTCCATTGGCTGAAGATGAGAGAAAAGACACAATATATTGTTGTGGTCCAACAATACTCTTGCAGAAAGAGAAAATGTTGCAGGCATTGTTAAAGCACCATTTCTGTAAGCCTATAGACACTAGCTCTATTTTGGTTCAATAAAAATACTTTTAGGTAATACATTTCATGACAATAACCATTCTGGGAAGCTGGTAATGACATCGACATTGTTGTCTTAAGAATTGTTTGAATATACGAGACATGCACTGAATAAATGGCTCAACTGTTTGCATATCTTTCAAATGATAATGATATGCTAATCAGGTTGCTTGCTGATGATGTAGGAGTTTTAAATGGGTGAACACTTGACCTCAAAATCTTGATATGCTTTACTCAACAGGGAACATTCCATGTCACTTAGTCACTACTTAAAAATGCAGATCACGAATGATCATTTTATATACAAATAAAACATAACCTTTAGTGATAATTGCTAATACATCAAGTGTTTATGGCTATCTGTAATTTTTACTCTCTTTGGTAAAAGCTGTTACTGGGGTCATGTAACATCTAAGCCAGATGCCTTTGAATTTCATGAGAATTGTTTTCTGCTTTTTTCTCTCTTTGACTGGATTTGACGTTTTCATAACCTCCCCTTTTGCGATTTTCCTGGGGTAATGTTTTATGGACCACTCCATGCTAAAACGTAGAATATAAGCACTTGGGATAAAACATGTTTTATGCACATAATTTTACACCAATTGCGTTTTCCAGTTCTTGATTCTGATTTGCTGATATGTTGATTGCACAGCTACGAGGTTGACTGTATAACATTGGCAATTCAAATTTCAGCTATTGGCTATTCCTAAGGAAGATATTTTATAGGTAGCACAAGGTCAAAAAATACTGAAATAAAGGAGAATAACTGAGATTCCATTATTGTCATAGGGTAGGGTGGTTTTCAAATAATTCAAAACCTCAATGGGATAAAACATCTGAAAGAAACAAATATTTTTCCATTTGTCTTCAAAGAGTTTCTAGAGTCTAGACAGTTTAAATTTAATTATAAAGTATGTAATACTTGTACTTGTACTTGACAGACAATCACAACTCCACAAAAGTAGACAACTAACTCCAATGGTGTCAAGAGTTTAGTTCATATTTCTTAATTACAATGACAAGCCACATGAGCTTCTGCATTGTTCCAATTGTCAACTTCCTGTGAAGACAAAGCATCCTATTCCCCCAATCATAGCTGCTCAGACAATACTGGGACTCTGTGAAAAATGCTACCTCTCATCTCCATCCCTTAATCATCTCTTTAAAAATACTCATCTAGACTCACATAACTTCCGCACCACTCTGACTAGAGTTGGCATCATTCATCACAGTCTGGACACCCTGTTGCAAGAGCCTTCCCATGATGCACCATATCGCAGAGTTATTATCTGTCCTTCCGTTTTAGGAATCAAGAAGGAATTTTATTGATACATTCCCTGAGACACCATGCCTTGTGTCTCGTCTCATGCAAAAACAAGAAAAACATTTTTATCTTTCATGATGAACAGACTAAATGAAAGGATTCAGTAGTTTTTGTTGACCTTCTGTTGGATTGAGTTCTGGTGAATGTGGAGGCCATTTCAATGCAGTGTACTCGATATCATGTTCAAGAAACCGGTTTGAGATGATTTGAGCTTTGTGACAGGGTTCGTTATCCTGCTGGAAGTAGCCATTTTAAGATGGGTACGCTGTGGTCATAAAGGGATGGTCAGGCATGGTCAGTAAGAATACTCAGGTAGGCAGTGACATTTAAACAATACTCAAGTGGCCCAAAGTGTGTAAAAAATACTTCCCACACCACTACACCAGAACTGTTGATGCAATTCAACATAGATATATGCTTTCATATTAGTTCTGACCCTACTATCTGAATGTTGCAGCAGAATTCAAGACTCATCAGACCAGGTAGTCTTTTCCAGTCTTCCATTGTACAAATTTGGTGAACTACCTCAGCGTCCTGCTCTTAGCTGACAGGAGGGCTATCTGGTGTAGTTTTCTGCTGCTGTAGTCCATCTTTAAGCTTCAACGTGTTGTGAATTCAAAAATGCTCTTCTGCAGATCTCAGTTGTAACGAGTGGTTATATGAGTTGCTGTCTTTCGATCAGCTCGAAGCAGTCTCCTCTGACCTCTGGCATCAACAAAGCATTTTTGCCCACAGAACTGCCACTCACTGCATATTTTCTCTTTTTCGTACCATTCCGATCAGCAGTTTATGAAATAGTCAGGCCAGCACCATTATGCAAGTCACTTTTTCCACATTTTGATATTCGGTTTGATCTTCAGCAGATTGACTACATGCCTTAATGCACCAAGTTGCTGCCATTTGATAGGCTGATTAGAAGATAAATCATGTTACATGAAATAAACTTTTCCAGATGGCAGTGATATACTTGGCAAGCGGTCATCCTATATAGAAACTGAACTGCTTGCAAGTGCAGTTCGTTGATTTTTGTTGATCATTAAATAATTCTTTTGTTTTGCACTGCTTGTTTGCAGTATAGGCACGGTGTCATATGGAATATGCCTATCATAGGGAAGGGCAGGGTTTTTCAATTGGATTTGTCAATGCATAAATTAGATAAATAGAATAATGCATGCTTCGTATCCGATTTCAACTGAAGCATGCAAATGTAAATTTAAAAAGTGACATTCTGCATTTTACTTCCAAAAATGACACAATACTTTACTTGTAATGCATTACCTATAATACTGTGTTGTAACCATACGCCATGGCTCTGACGAATCATGTTTTTTTTGTTATTTCATTATGGAAAACACGCTATAAAGTTTGACAGTTTGACTGGAGCAGCACACACTGCAGTAGACAACTTGGGCTGGTGGTCAAAGACAAGATTTCTTGAACTATGGAAGAATGTAATCCTTTATCCTTTGCTCCAGGGAGAACTGTCATTCAGCAGTTTTTTTTTTTAATCTGCCAGGACAATCAGAAAACAGCTTAGTCATCACTCTTCAAATGCTTCAATATGTCTCCATATCCAACTGGCTAGTTGTGATACTCGCATGGTAGGTCGATGATAAACCAAATCCTAAAGCCTAGAATGACCCCAAGACCTTACAATAATAATAAAAAAAGTGTTCCCTGTGTCATGTTCAGCTGGAGATGCCAGTCTGCTGATGGCGCTCCAGCAAACTGTTTTATGTATGTTTTCACCCATTGGACTAATTATCAATGTAATTACCTTGTCTGCTGTCTTTGTTGCTTGTTCATGTCTCCGCCCCTCTTGTTTGTTGTCACGGTGATTCAAGGTGACACCCTGCTTATTTAAGTCACTCTTTTTTACCATTTCTGTACTTGCCAGAAAATAATATTTCTGAAATTGTCTAAAAGTGTTTGCACGTTTTGCTGCTAGTCTCTTCATTTCACTCAGTTGACAAGTTGACAAAGCACACAACATTATGCCATTTGCATTGGTAAAATTAATGAACTTAATACTAATTATGCAAGTCAGGCTCAAACTTGTGTCCCTCACATCAGAACCAAGGCTCAATGTGTTGAGAGGCTGTGTTAGGATACAGTTCCGTTTTGTGTTAGTATTCTAATCTCACATATACCCTGAAGGTCTGAATGAATTCAGATGAAGCTGGAAGTCAGAGCGGTTTCCTGCCCACTGTCAGTTTCTCTTAAGGGGGATGTCAAATGAGAACTTTTATATGCGTGCTTTGTAGTCTAGATAGCAGTACTTATTGGAGAGCTGCAGGGAGAACGATAAATCAAACATGTGCAAACTTGTAAAATTCTCTTGACACAATAGTAGGCAAGAATACATGGAAATTGCACCTTTATATTTTCAGCTTGAAAACTTAAGTCACACTTTAAAAAATATATGGATCTAATTGCATTACATGACAAAATATTGAACAGCAATGCGTCATCTGTAATTATTCATGCATGAAGTCAATTTCCGTCATGCTCACTCTACCAAATCAAACATTTATAAGTTATTTATCTAGTTAAGTCATGAATCCATCTACTATCTATCTATGTATAATAAAATGAAGCTTTGTATGGTTTATTAAATCGTTAAGCAAATGTTTAAGATTGGGACAAAATAAATATGAATAAATAAGCTGGCTGAACTTAAACTTAAAGTTTTGCCTCTCTGTCGCCATCTCAGTAAAAAAAACCCTGTAATTGCAGCTGATTATTGTTCTATACAATCACAGCATACAGTATGTCTTGGAATATATCATCCAAATATTTTTTTTTAGTGTATGTTGTCACCTGAACAAGCAAGTAACAAGTCTGACCAACTGAGGAAAAAAGCATTACAATAAATTGCGATATCAAAGGTGAATAAATTAAAGGATCGGTAAACTCATATCACATTAAACCATGCAAATTATTATATTTGTTATACTGCTTTATTCTGAAATTGTTCATTTTAACAACATTGTGTGAATTTGAGCATAGTGTGTATTGGCATTCAACTTTTAACGAAAAAAAAAAATGCTAATTATGCTCCCTTCAAACTGGTTTCATTTAAAATACAAATCTTATGTAACTCCAGGCTATCTGTAATCAGAAGCACATTTAAAACTGGAATATAATTTAATTTCAATTTAGTTTAATAAACAAAAATATTTTCTGGATTGCAATCCGCCATCAAATTATATTTATATATTTAATTATTCTAGCTGCAGGTCTACTAGCCGTGACAACATCTTTATGTTTACAGACGTGATGTAATGACGCAGTGCAATCACTCAAAATATTATAAGCTAGCCGCTATGAATCTGGCAATAGTTTTAAACACTGGTTGGTTATGTATTTTCTCAAATATTGATTTTGGATTTTTTAACAACAACAAAAAAAAGTTACAGACTGCAGCTTTAACTTTGGACATTTGGACATCTCTCTTTGTCAACAATTCAGTATTCCAATGTCTCCATCCAAACAGCATCTCTGGCCCACATAATCCTTGTGAGATACATTGGAGAGTTCTACTCATGCTGCTGAGAAAGCATTCCATGTCACTCATTAGGGAAACACCAAACCATTGCTGAGCAGCTGGCATTGTCATAAAAGCAGCACTGGATGATTTTACGAGGTTTTGGACACCACAGGTAGTGCCATACAATGGGTACAACAGTGTCTGGGCATAAAATCCTAAAAAAAAACTAGTATGACTTTCCTGACAACTTTTCTTTTTTTATTTTATTGTTCCATCACAGACTGCTGCTTTGGGTAGGCTATGCAAATTTTCTTATTGATATGACTCCCTGTTCCAAAGAGGAAACTAATAAAAACAGGATAAGAGACACTGGCACCATGTTGAAGCCAGGAAATAGAGGTAAACACCCACACAGTGAATCCAATGCCATCTGTTTCAATTGGATAACAGTGAGATAAAGCTGTGGTCCTTACAGGAAAAACACACAACAATATAATTTATTTATCACCACGTGAAGGAGGCCACGCCCACAGCAAACTATTTTCATGGAATTTTCCATTATAGAATGTTACCACAACCTCCTCACAGAGGTAGTCCTACTAGTGCCATCTGTAGTTAAAAGTCTTGCACCATAAAACAATGTCGATAGATCATAGCTTGTGATTTGTGGGGAAAAAAACAGCCTTCTGGTTACCAGCTCTGAGTTTTAACCACGGCTTTTCAGCTCCAGTTCTTTATGCTTCAAAGCCACCACCCTCCAGTATTTTACATTCAGAATTTAAACATGTTGAGCATTTTTGCATCAGTTAATGAATTTTAATTAATTAGCATGATGTTTTAGATATTTTATTGTAGTTGTAGTAGCATTTTATGACAGTGTCACCGTAAAAAAACAAGTAGAAGTTTAGTAATTATTATTTCTAATTTGTTTGCTCTTCTAGTTTAAATGTATTTTTATTGTATAGTTTTAGTCATGTATGGCCACTAAAGCTGCTAGATTTATTATTTAAATGACTCTGATGTTATTACTATCTAGTGTCAAAATTAGATAGACAGACAAATATATATATATATATATATATATATATATATATATAACATTTATTTTTTTATATATATAAATTATATGTTATTATTCTTTTATTTTCTATTAAAATATCAACAATTAAAATGACTTCAAACATGTTTAATATGTTAACATTAATGCAATAATGATATTTTGTTTCGGGGGTGGTATTAATCTAGGATAATCTTAATTATATTATTGGTCATTGTTAATTAATTTTAGGTGATGTTTATTTATACAGAAATACTAACTTATGCACAAAAATGTTAACATTTACTAAGTGAATGAATGAATAATGAATGCTGTGATAATGTTAAATTGTGGTAGATTGATGATAGCTGTGACTAATGTAAAAGATCACTTTTATTTCTCAGTTTGGTATCTTTGCCATTCTGAGCACAGTTGTAACACTGAGATTAGATTTCTCCAGGAAAGGAGGCTGATGTCAGATTACCAAAGCATTTTTTTTTTCATCTGGAGAAGACTCTAGATTCATCCATTCTATCTCATTGCTGTCTACAAGGAACATCTGATCTTGTGTGTTTTTTTCTCTCCAAAGGGCCTTGTCTCCATATTATGTAGCCTGTACCAAATTTCAAACAATTACATTTTAAACAAATCAGTCATGTCAACGATACACAATGCTCACCCTTGGAAACAATGCTGGATGTTTATACGGCAAACCTTAGTGTGATGATGTATAACTATAATGTTTCATTTAGGCAGGGAATGAGAGCATAATGTATAACTCTAAACATTCCGAAGTGTCATTGGAAAGGGAAATGGCAGAGAGGATGGAATAAATGGCAGCTGCAGTGCTGCCATGTCGAATCGATGTGTGGCAAAAAATGGCGTCAGATACAAATTGCTGGGCAAATATTTCATGGAGCAAGTGAGCCATTCAACATCAGTGGCACTCTCTCATGCTAACTGAGAGAGATTAGGGTGCTTTGTGAAGCGCTCAGATCTTATAAAGATATATATCTCATTGTGTCTAATGATGCTTTAAAATCATCACACTATGAAGATCAAAGCACCAGCCATCAATATTCCCTGCACATATTATTTATGTATGTTCAGGTTAAGCTGTCTGCTTTGCTGTGTTTTAGTTGTCTTTAATGCAAGGATACATTATTAAAAGCTAAAATAAACTGGAATTATAAATGAATGTGCTTTAAACAGCACAGCAATACAACACCCAATACAATAAAGCCCAATAAAGCCCAATTCTGGAAAGTAAACCACTTTTTCGTCTCTCTGTAGTCAATGCCAAGTTGATTCAATCTGCCAAAGGCTGAATCAAGTGCACTGGTTCTTTCAGGGGAAGAAAAAAAAACCTAGATACCATAAGGCACACAAATATCTTATCCTGTTTAATCCTAGAGGTTTGCATTAATGATTCCCATTTCTGTTCTTTTCCCAGCTGTGCAATATCCTGCACTGATCTCCTTCAAATCCCCCTAAAGAGCCCCCTCAGACGACAATAATTTTGTGCACAATCAAAATGTGGAAGGATGCTTTACTTGTCAATGTCCTCTTAGCACTGGCTTAAAGGTCTTGTAATTCTTGAGCCATCACTAACCTGGCATTTCATTGAATGTGTCAGAGTCGCTGTTTGAAGTTGATTCCAGCCTCAGCAGGGAGCCATTTGTATGAAATACTCAGAAAGTCCTGTATCTACAAACCTTAAACATTGCAATCTGATTTTGCAACTTCATATTCGGATGCATAAATTTAACAAAACTTCAGTTAATATTAAGTGTCCTCCACTGACTCGTTCATAAGGCACATGTTAAGTCACATATTTTTCCACATATATCAGTTAATTTGGTAACACGTTAGAATAGGTAACACTTTGTAACTATTAACTATGACTTTTCCCTCAATGAATTATTTGGTAACACTTGAATTATCATGTACTAATACATGAATTAACAATATCTTGACTATAATAATAGATAATAATAGAGAAACTATAATAGATGTCTTAACTCATCATTAGTTTATAGTCAAGAAATTGTTAATTCATGTATTAGTACATGATAATTCATGTACTGTTATTGTAAAGTGTTACCAATTATTAATTTGCTGCTTATTAATAGTTAGTAAGGTAGTTGTTAAGTTTAGGTATTGGGTAGGATTAGGGATGTAGAAAAAGGTCGTGTAGAATAAGGCATTGATATTTGCTTAATCACCACTAATAAATGGCTAACATTCTAGTAATGTGCAAGCTAATTAGCAACTAATAGGTGTAACCATAAAATAAAGTGTTACCATTAATTTATATATATGTTTTTGCAAATGTTTTCACTTTGTAATGGCAAGAATAAACACAGCTTTTTAGATTTCAATTCAAAAGAGCTAACTGCTCACACCAAATAAATTCTGGCAATTCGCCATCTCTTGCACCCTCATTCTTAAAAAAGTCAGACAGTCAATAAATACTCATGATACACCCACCGAGGATAAATTTCAGGTACCCTAAGGACTATAATCATAAAAAAATGAGTAATGATAATTAAGTGTAGTTTCATAGTGTTCTCTTTAGGTGAAGTCAGTTCTCTAAAAACTGCATTTGAGCTTGAATGGAGGGGTGGTACCAGCCACTAAAAAAGCTAACATTATTTACTTCTTATTAAAATGGCTACTTCTCTCATCCTAGGATATAAAATGGCAGAGAACGAAGACAGTAATACTCACTTTCAAGGAAACACTCCATGCTCAGAGTAAAGTTATCCACAGCAAATGCAATTCCTGCACTAGAAGAAATATCAGCACTGAACTGCAGGTAGAACCTAAAGGTTTGACACAGAAAAACACAGATAAAAAAAAAGAGTTAAAAAAAAAACCCACAAAAAAACACACATGGTGGTAATGCAATTTATATAAGCGTATGTGGTATATATAGTGTTAACTAATGTAGCACAGCAAATATAATTCAGCAGAATCCATCATATTCAAATTCAAATTGAAATTTTATTTGTCACATACACAAACATACACAGTACGAAATGTAGTGAAATGCCTTATACGACTGCCATTGACCTTAAAAGAGAATTAAAGTTTACAAATAAGAAATAAATATAAATAAAAGAATACAATAGAAATTAAATAAAAGAAAAAGTTAAATTAAACTAGGAAAAAATAGAACTAAAAATAAAAGTAGAAGTAGAAATGTGCTAGGATGTCATATTCCTCATGCTACATTATTTTGAATAAATCCCTGGGATTTAAAACCCCTTGCCCTCTATAAACTAATATGTCTCCTAACAATAAATGGGTTAGAGTTGACTCTTTGGGTCATAGAGTATGAAGATTTGCAGAAGCATTGAATAAATCTAAAAAAAAAAAATGGACTACAACAAGAAAAGGAAGGAGGCCAGGAATGAAATTTTAATCACGCTCTGTGGACTGGAATTAGCGAGGCTCCGGATAACAAGAGCGGAGGTTGGGGTTTTGGGAATTGTGGGGGTTTTGGGAGGGTTAGATGAGACTCCAGTCAAACATGTAGAGATGTAACGGCCTTCTATTTTCCTCTGCCTTCCTTACTCTTACAAGTCAAGATCATTTGCTAATTGGAGTGAAAGTGTGGATGAATGGTGAGTCTCTTTTTTTTTTTTTACTTCTGGATAGAGCGATATGTTGAGCATGGGATGTTCAGTGCTGTGCCGGGACCATAGGGACGTGGCACCAGTGGAATTCATTAAGATTTTAGAGTAAATGTGTGGGTTTGTGCAAAACCAAAGGTAAATGACGACAGTGTGCACCATGGTGGGTGAAAACCTATTGATTATGCAACTAAAACTCGAATTTGCATTAATTAATTCTTGCAAATGTTTACCTGGTTATGCTCTCGTTCTGTTTCAAATCAAGTGCATACTCAGACCACATACAGCATACATTTCATGGTTGTGATTAGACTTACAGATCCACCAAACCGAAGAGTGGTAGGTTAACAAGGTTCCACCCTTTCCCCATATTTGCTTCACTTGTTGAATTCCAGAGACTCCTCTGACCCTCGGGACCTGTGCTGTTCTCTACAATCCAGAGCGATAGCATTCCATTTGAAGATCCACACACCCAGAACTTGACCTATGGAAGAGATCACGAAGATCACGAGATCACAACTTTCCTTTCCAAACTTGGCATTTCATGAATATGCATAATCGATTTTTAGCCTCAAATGTACATCCCACAGTTCTTTCACTAATCTTTTGATTCAAATTGAACAAAAAAAAAAGGCAAAAATTGGCTAAAAACCAGCAGCTGCAATATGCAAAGTAAATTTGGTTTATTACAAAGAATGCCTTAGTCACAGAAGTTTTTGCCAGGAGCTTTGCCAGCCAACTTTTGAGCGGCAGAATTAACGTTTGAATACATTTGCTACTAAACATTTTTGCAGTAATTCATCAAATGATTGAAATGAACGATTGAAACACATCCAGATGTGCAGTGCAGTCAAGCACACTTTAGGCCTTTAGAGCAGACAGGTGCATGGTTTGCATAATTCATTTAAGGTAACAGGTGCAAACACAATGCAGACAGTTCATGCAAATTAATAAAGCAGGAGGCACATTTTATCAATTGGGCATTATATACAGTATCCATAAGCAGAATGTTTTATTTATTTAATTATTTATTTTTGTCATATATCTTCACAATTTGAGCTCAGTGGTCTAAACTTTATTACTATATATATATATTTTTCGTATGTTAGGTTACATTAAAACACTTACAAAGGAACAGGGCCAATCCATAAATTTTAAAATATTCACTTTCCAAATTATTATAATTTTTTAATTTTTCCTTTTTCCCTTTTAACTAAATAATTAAATATTTTCTTAAATCCTTTTAAAATTGTCTCAACTGAACTTTGCATACTTATTTACTTAGTTTTGGAAGAACATGAACGATGAGGATAAATTAAACTCCACAAACATATTTGTTGTCGTTTATAAACCAGGACTGCTGCACCGTTATGTTTTTTTTATATCACGCCATCATGGAGTTTACATTCAACCACAACAAATTGTGGTCAGTCACTTTTCCATTTTAATTAGCAATTCTTAGTCAAATGAAGCTGTAGACTGGACAAGGCTTTATATTGCAGTCCAGTCTCACAGTTTTTTTCTTTATTTCTCTATTACATAAGTCCAGCACGAATGGAAGCATCCAATGGAATCCTAGTTTTAAGAAAGTGCTGGACTTACGAAAATAACAAAATAATTGTGTCCCTGACATAAATAAATAGATTAAATAACAATTTTGTGATTTAATCCACAAACTGCTGTGCGACTGGGTTGTATATTGATGTCAAAAGTCTGGCTCTGTAAGAAAATGTGTGATCTAGTGCAGGTTGTAATGCTTATATCACATCTGCTCTGAGGTTCATCTATTATAAGGGACCTTTATGTCGGGCGTCTTGCAGTGGGTTGTGAAAACGGCAGCTGTTGAAAGGAGCAAGGCTTCTCCTATTACAGAAGTCATGCTGAGAACAGTGGCTAGGGGGAGAGATCACAGTCGTAATCCACAGTCTTGGTTCGTGTCTGGATCTAGTCCAGTATGCTGTCATGGCCCGCTGTGCCTCCACACCGCTCTGGGCACCATTCATACATGAGTAAGCCTTCACCTCACATCTATCTAAAGCTGTCAGTCAAGACTTCTCATGAAGCCCAAACCAACACCCACTTCTCCACCTGTGTTTTTATTTATCTACACTTCATAATCTCTCTTTTTTTTTCACTTTCAATTCTTTATCAGACTGCGTACCCTCCGTTCCCTCTGAAACTGGCTGTTTGAGTATTTTTCTTCTTCGGGAAGTCTTTTGGCGTTGTGTAATTCACCCTTCCCAGCAGGCTTGTGTGTGTGAGCCACAGACTGATGGGGTCAAGGTCTATGAATTGTGAATCTAAAACGCAGACAGTCTTTCAAAGGCTTTCCATCTAGGCGAGAGCCAGACATTTTTCCATTCTTCAAAACGGACATTAACATTTCACATTTGGTTGCCAAATTTCCATGTAATTACATTCAAATGACATTGAAATGTGGGTACAACAATAACCTTCTGACACTGGGCTACATTCTGTCGGTAGCTATTACAGAAGCAACTCATTAAAACTATTGTGCATCCTAAAAATGTCATTTATAGCCTTAAACGCTGAAAAAGTACTAGGTCAAACTAAACCAACATTTTGAAATGTTTCATCATGGCTCTGAAAGCTAACAATGCAACCATTTGAAAAAAGACTAAATTAAAGACCTATTATAATCACATATGACATTTAATCAAAAACTCTCCTTCCACCCTCCTAAAAAGTAAATACACATGCAAAACCCAACACATTCTACAAAGAGAACCAATGTATATAGCAACACTGTAGTCACAATTCAGATGGGTTTTTGCATTTTTTGCACTAGTAGTCTATGTCAAAATTGTAGATTGAAATACTAGTGCAAAAGTTACTGAGATGTTGTGGTCACATTAAGAGATAATGATGGAGACATGAAAGACTGTGTCATGTTCCGTGTCTGTTATGTCTGTCTGTGTTTGAGTCGTGTTAGTATGTTCCGATTTTCCCCCCTGTCCTTGTGTATTTTGGTTTAGTCTATGCCCATGTTTGGTTTTCCGGTCCTGATTGTTTCATTCACTGCACCTGTGTTTCCCCGAATGTACCCTCCCACGTCATTTAGTTTTGTGTATTTAAAGCCCTTGTTTTCCAGTCCCGTTTGTCCGATGTTGAAGTTTCCTGTTCTATGTCACGCCGCTATGTTTATGTTGTGTTGCTGCCTCGTCAGCTCTTTGTTTTTCTCCGTGCTTTAATAAATGTTTAAATCTATGCTCCGTGCATTCCGCTCCTTGCTAAGCGAAGCCGCACGTTACAGACTGGACATCGCATTGGTTTCATTTGACTTAATCACAGAATATTTGTTTTCGATAAGACTTGCTTAGTGCAATAGTAGGCATGTCAAGCTTTCCGTACAAATTAAATTAGATCCTTCAAAGATTTAACTTATTTATTATATTATATTTTATTATTTAATTATATTGGTATCACTTTAGAATAGGGAATACAGATTCACTATTACGTTTTCCCACAATGAATTCCTATTTTGCTGCTTGTTAATAGTTAGTAAGGTAGTTGTTAAGTTTAGGTATTGAGTAGTATTAGGGATGTAGAATAAGGCATTACTATGTGTATAATTACTACTAATAAATGGCTAATATTCTAGTAATATGCATGCTAATAAACAACTAATGAAGGGACCCTAAAATAAATATAGTAAATAATTATAATACCATAATATATGCATAGTAATATAGTACTGTGCAGTAATATAGAAAATCGAGTAATATAGTGCTTGATAAGTGCTTATAAACAATAGTAGTAGTAGTAAATAACAGTCATGCTAATAAGAAACAAGTTAATACTGAGAATTGATATTACACTAAAGTGTTACTGTTATTTTTTATTTATTTATACTATTATTTTTATTTATTTGTTATTATATTTTCTTTTATATTATACACATTGGTTTGTAACCAGTATTCTTATTCTTCTACTTAATTATTACTTATTCGACATGTAGTGGCTGCTGAATCACTACATATATAATATAGCTTACATCTCTGCAAGATAAGGTGGGATACATGACTATGAATAGCTGTTAAAATAAAAATAGTAAAGAAATGGGTCCATTACAAGGATAAAATAATTTTCCAGAGTCTTTAGGGGTTTGAAAGCACCTGTTGTACAAATATATCACAGAGCCGGCAAACACACAATAGGCCTACCACAGATCTCCTCTACACAGAAAAAGTCTTAATGTCCCACTTAACCTGCATTCAGCCTACAGTGCAAACTGCATGTGGAGATACATCAATCATAAATAGTATATTATTTTTGGAACATAGTCTCTCTCTCTACTTGTCTGTGACCATTACCTCCTGCTGCATTACCCTAACAGCCATATAACCCATATCAGTATTCAGAGCATTTCTATAGGTGTAGCATCGATCGCTGCATGCATAGCGTAGAACACATTTGCAAATAAGGCTTGATGGAAAATTCATTTCCTCAGAGATCCAGAGACAGTGTGCATTACGGGTCACTTGTGGAATGCAGAAACGGCCTCTTCTTACCATGCAAGGGGCGTTCCGTAGGGGGTAGAAGAACAGCGGGCTTCGCACTTGGGCTGAGCCTCGCTGACCTTTGGGTTGGCTGTCGATAGCCAACAAGGCCCCTGAAAAACATGAACCAAACTTAGACAACATATCATCTCCCGGAAGAAAACATGAAAGATAAAATACAAACTAAAACCAGTCAGAAGTGAACCAGTCAATCTTTAATAAAGATTATTTATTAACCATGTCTCTCTTAATTATTTCACTTTCTTTTTAATTTATGAAGTTTAGCATTCAACAACAAAAAGCGATGTTCTATTAAGATAAACAGTTAATCTAGAACAGGGTTAAGAAGTTTAGATGGAGGACCTGGGGATGGACAGCTGCTTCTGAGGCTTTGGGGAATGGACGGATGGGCCCTCCATTGTGGGCCTCTTCCTGGAACCAACTGCCAGCCACAATCCTCTCTTCCAAACGAGCAATAGCTGCCATTGAGGAATTGACCTGGTTGAGTAGAAGCAGACAATGAGAGATTGAAAGTTCTGTGAGAGTTGAAAGAAAAGAATTGAGAGGAATGAAAATAAAAATAAAGAATATGGGCTGACAATTGTATCCCTTTACTAAAGAGCTTAGAAGCTTTGATGAGCAAACATCTGTGACTGTTTTTTAAATGTCTGAAGAGGCATAAGAGGATAGCTGAGTGCAAGTGAGGATATGGTTTTGGGGTAAAAGAATAAAAAGGCAGGGAAGAATATGTGTAGGAAGGCCATATTAGAAATGGCCTCAAAGCCCTTCCATCAACAGACAATTCATTCAACCCTGTGTAGGGCTGCAGGGATGGCTTTGACCTTCATTAAGAAACATGGGGGGGAAGAAACATGGTTGCCCTCCAGCGATCCACAGCATTACAGAGGATAAATTGCCTGCTGACGTGCAACTTACAAGCTTTGCTTGAGGTCTGTACAATCCAGAATTATGCATAGAAGCATAGAAAAAGCTTCTGAGCAGTGGCTTCCATTCATGGGAACAAAGTGATTATGGTAAAAGGCTCATTGATAAATAAATACTTTTGATATTAGACTATTGAGAATATAGATATCTTTCTTTCTTTCTTTCTCTGAAACAACCTTGCCCAAAACTGCTTTCTACTCAAATAAAATAAAAGAATTAATTATTACACACCAATAGCATATCTGTCTTAATAAATCCCATACTTGTTTATAGGCCTTGGAAAAATTCTCACAAATGTAATAATAATAATAAATAAATAAATAAAAATGCCATTACGATCTGTTTTTAAAACTTTGGATTTAGCATTAAATCTTTAGATTTGATAGATTAATGCAAAACATGCATTAAAATAAAATAAAACAAAAATTAGTTAGGGTCAAACTATTAAAAAAAACCTGAAAATCAGTCATATAATTGCTTAGGTAATTTTATCTTGTTTACCTTTTTTTTTAGATACTGTATGTCTTAATGTCAATAAAAAAAAAAATATGATACATGTTATTGTTCTATTAGTTATATTGTATCTTAATCATTTGGTTGTGATATAAACTTGGCATTATATTTTAAAGTTTTCCTTCAAATTAACCTTTTTTTGAAACAGAATCACAACAACAGTGACCTGTGCATAATTTCTTCATGTGGTCTTCAGAAGTCAATTTTCAACAAGCTTATTAAAAAGAATGAAATGAGCTGAATGGGTTTAAAAAAGACTGATTAATGGGTTGCTAATCAATATTAGTATCTGCGGTGGCATATCGAACATGGACAGTGACATTTAGCATTGTTCTAACAATAAACAAAGCTCAGAATCCTGTTAAATCTCAAAATGTGCGTGTGTGTGTGTGTGTTGCCTTTCTCTTTGCACTGTAGGTGGACCCATTGAAATTTGATTACAACTGCTGCACTGTATTGATCTGAGAGGTGTGAGGCAGGATCAGCTAATCATCTGCTGAGGGGAGATGCTACAGCTCTGGACTCACTGCTATTGACCAGGAGAGAGTAAACACATCGACCAGCATGACCACACTCGTCAGGATTAGCATGAAGAGCAATAACAGGGAAAGAGAGAGAAAGATGACAAAGAAAGAAAGATTTGAATGACTCAGGATGAGATTGCAGCTTTCTGTTTTGCACTAAAAAACTGCTGGCAGTATCTGTGCTGCGCTTGCGAAGCTGAAGGAATGGATCCCTAACGAATCCTCTATGATGGAATGAAATTGCATCATACAGGATAGATTATGGCAGGTATGAAATAAAGGATCAGTGCAGTGCAAGCCTCTGATCTTTAAGGTAAGGGGAGTTTAGCAAAGAAATGAAGAAGAAGGGAAAGATCGGAAAAAGTGGGGCCATCAGACAGAGAAAATTAAAGGAAAAAGCTAAATGTGGGAGATATGACATCAGAACTTAAATTGTTTGGTGGTAAAAAGTTTAAAAGTGTAATGCAGAGGTGAAAGTGTCTGAAATACACTGACAAACATTCAGTGAAAACAACAGACATTTAAACTAAAGTGACTAAACAGCATATAGATTTACCTCATCACACTCATTTGCATATATCTAGAATCAGTTTCACTCTGCTACTGTTATTAGGTCAATGCCTTACAAGTAGCTAAATCAAATTTTATATAACTCAAAAAACTGATTTTAATAATAGGAACCATTATCATTAATAAATCATCAATAACACTGAAGAATGATGTGTGCAGAAAATGTTATTTTGCTGGAATATATTAAAATAAAATAATCTTTGAGCAAATATGGTCAAATGCACTGTATACCACCCACTCCACTCCCACTCTTACAGTAAATAGCATAAAACTTAACTTGAATATCGATTTAGTATCAGTTAATAACAGTATATTTTATTTTGTTGCAAAACAAAGAAATCTGTGCTTGGTGTGTGTGTGTTGTCTGTTTTTTTTTTTTTTTTTTTTTCATTTCAAGAGAAACAGTATGTCGGGATGACAGTGACTACTGAACCACAACAACTCCCAAAATGTCCAATAAACACAACTTCCGTTATATAATGGGCAAACACACAATAGCTTCGTTAAAGAGCTGCTGTTGCCCTCCTGAGCCCCCGTCTGCTGTCTCGTCCTCCAAACGAACGGCACTAATACTCACGGCAATGTTCCCCCTCATCGTCCCCTTGTGGACAGTCAGGGTTGAAGTCACACAGCTGGCTCACATTGATCTCCCGGCCCCCTCTGCAGTGATAGCGGCCCCGAAGAGTGACGTTTTGAGAGGTTCCTGGGCGGAGAAAGACAAGAGGGAATCAGAGACACTAATTACAGAGACAGTTGCCCTGAAGGAGCCAGGGTTTTAATCCCTCAAGGGCACAACGGTGATAAAGCGGAATTTTAATCCCAGTAACTCTCTGATTCCAGGGTCACCCTTGCTTAACGTAACATTTGCGCAAACAGCCCTGATCATTAACCATTAGCTCACCTTTACCTCATTTGTCTCTTACATCTTCTTTTGCAACCGTACATTAGGTGTAACAGGTTACTCCAAAGAGGTTTACTTTATGTCTTTCCGATAGACTTTCAGCCAAGAATTTAAATCAGAGGGTTACATTAAAAGCTTCTGTGCAAACAAACACAAAGACATCAAGTAAACTCAGCACTTTGTGAAACTAAATGAGGCAGAAAGAAGACATAAAAGAGGCAAACCTCTCAGTAGTCACTTGTTTTTTATGGCTTCGGTGACAGCAAAGGATACTAACAAAGGCTATCAACAAATGAAAACACAAAGAGCCGTTTCCCCGTCCAATAAAGATACTACAGGCACTCCAAAATTGTGGTAATGTAATGAGAACTCAAGCACAGATCTAAAGAGATGACTAGGATAACATTTTAAAGAAAACATATACAACTTCTGCCCTTTTGTCACTAGATACGGATCATTTTACTATGGCACAATATATAGTTTTTCTTTTTGCATATGGAGCGCTAGCTTTATGCACTTTGGAATATGTAGGATAAAACAATGGCCCAGATAAGTAGCAAGGCGTCTGGATCTATATGAGCTGAGTCTGATAGCATCACAGTGAACACAACGAGATGTAACCGCGGTTTGCATATCTATGCAAATGGAAGACAGTCGCAGAGCTGTACAAACGGACCGGCTCACCAGGGGTTCATCATACTGCTGACATTGATAAAGAGAGAGATTGTACAAAGAGAAAAAATGAGAAGGAAAAAAACAGGCCCAGTGATATGTTTAACTTACTTCCTTCTTCAAAAAAAGTTTGATTTTATCACTGGCGGCTACAAGGGCATAATGCACCCTTGATCTTGGTGGTGTCAGATTTTTCTGGGAAGAAACATGATGAGAGATGATTATCCGAGACGGTGTTGTCATATTGTGTTAAAAAAGTAATTAATTACAGTCACAAATTACTTCTGCCAAAAAGTAATTGAGTTAGTAACTAAAACTTAGTAAAAGTAATTAGTTACTCAGCAACATAACTGATATTATTTTTTATGTTTTACAGCGTTATGTTCTATAACCTCCTTTACGTCAAAGATGTTTACAATAACTGAAAACTGAAAATAAAAAAATAAACTGAATAAAAACTGTATTTTAGAACATTTGGTATTTATTTGAACTTATCTTGCAGCCTGCCATATGATATGTCTAGAAATAAAAAACACCAAATAAAAATTTTATTTAAAATTAATTAAAAAAAAAAATTAAGACACACAAATGTAAACTTGGGTAAAAAGAAAAAAAGGAAAATCTTGCCTTTAAGTAATGCAGTTACTCTGTAAGGGTATATTAGGCTCACTGCACAATAAACAGAACACTATCATGCTCTTAAATATTGAAAATAAATCATGTTAACACTTTGCATTTATGTGCAAAACTAGGACACACGAGTGTTAACTTGGGTAATAAGAAACAAAAGAAAATATGGCTTTTAATTAGTGCAATTATCTGTATCTGTATAATATTGCACAAGAAACAAAACTAAATTGAGCGATGCTTGTTTAAACGCAGTGTCTCCGTCTCCTTCGCTGGAGCTCACGCAGGCTGCATTTGGGCTTGGGTTAGCAGCGGCAACAAGTTGTGTTAACGTGTAGATGTAAGGTGTTTCAATTAGAGTTGCTTGAGGTAGATCATTTCTTTTTTCTCGGCTATAGAGTGCATGATACATATACATTATTGCCTTTAATTTTGACGAGGGAGAAGTAGTGCCGATACTTCCAGTTTGAGAACGCTACCTTTGATTTTCCCTGGCTGGTCACCATTGTCGCTGTCCTGCGTGATCAGAGGTAGTAGAAGTAGTGTCAGTTAGCGTGCAGTGAGTCCGTTATACTTAAACGCTGTTACTCCCAACACTGATCTGAGATAATACTGCTTCAACCACTAGGTAGAAATAAAGACAAGCAGATGCCTAAATGTCCAATATTGGGCTAGGCTTTCCAAAATTCAAGCAGTTGAGTTGGTATTGTTGAGGGGAGTCAGAGTTGGTATTCATTTCATTGAGCAAATGTGTGTTGGTTAATGCTAGTTCCAGTGTTACAGACTTTAAAAGACTGACGTTCTATGACCAACGGTCAATGTATGTTCACAGACATACTGTTAGAGAGATACATGGATGCTGGTTTTATTTTTTCTTCTTCTGCTTCATGTACCCTTTCCTGGTTTGGAATGTTTATGTATTTGAGTTGATTTCATCGATTGGTTTTAACAAGTTTAATTTTGGTACAAGTTTAATCCTAACCTATCATAAAGTAATACAATTGAAAACAGAGTGGAAATCTAATTATGTTTCTAGCTCGTGTTGGCCATGATTATTGACACCAAACATAACAGCTCTGAGTTTTCTTCTATAATGTCTGAACACCTGAGAAGAGATCAGAGACCATTTCTTTACACAGCATCTCAAATTCAATGTTAATGATGTTGCTTCCTCTTTCAGTTCAACCCACTCACTTTCTACAAGGTTTAAGTCAGAGGACTGGGACGGCCATGACAAAAGCTTCATTCTGTGCTCAGTGGCCCATTTTTGCATTGATTTTGATGTTTTTTTGGATTAGAAGATCCAACCACAATCCGATATCATGATAAAGGTGTCAAATGAACACACATGAAACTGAAGGGTAATAGTAAATCTATGTGAGGAAAGCCGAGGGCTGCATACATCAATAAGACCTGACAAACAAAAAAGTGAACCGACAGGAGCTTACAAATACAGGCAAATGAAGACACATGTGAACTAACTCAAGTTATAAAACACAGACAGAAAAATAAATAAATAAATAAATAAAATAATAAGGTCCATGTGATGTGACAATTATAAGATAAGATTTTTTTATCTGTTGGTATTTGAGAGAATCCATGGTGCCATACAACTGAACAAGATGTCTAGGAATTTCGGCAGGAAAAAAAATTAATTAATTAAATAAAACAGGGGGTATGGGGCACTTTTAATTCCTGTTTGTACTGTCAAATAGCTCTTTTGTCTCTGTTTCATCTGACCATAGAAGTCATTGCTATTTGAAGTTTGTTTTTGAATGTGCAAGGAACAACATGTGGTGATGTAGGGGCTGCTTGGAATTTTTTAGGCTTTCTGACCCCACTATTTCACTAATCTCTGCAATTCTGCAGCTATGCTCCTTGGAGAGTCTTTGGTCACTTAAACTTTTCTCCTCACCATGCATTAGAATGAGAGACACATCCACATCCAGGCCGATTTGTAACATCTTTAGTTGATTGAAACCTCTTAATTATTGCCCTGTTTTAATGCTTTAAATCCCCACAGCCTTTTCCTATTTCGTGAAGGTCTACAATCTTGTGAAGGTCTTACAATTTTACAATGTTTACGGGTTGCAATAACTGTTTCCAACATGCATTGGAGACAAACATGCATTTCATCACGAGATTTTAATTATTTCGCTTCAACTGAAAGATTTTTTGTACATTTTTTGAATGATAGATATACAAATATTGACCATGAAGATTTTTTTTACAGCCACCTTTGTTCATATTTACAAAGCTTGCAATTCTTAATAGAGGGCACTGTATTTATCAACTAAGCAATGTGCAAACTAAATGTTTGTGAAAAAAATATTTGTATTTATTTTCCCTAATGTTCAAATGTTATTTACAAATACAATTAAAAGATGTTATATTTTAAACTGATATTAAATGCAATTTGTTAAACTTATACTATTTTAAACTAATTGAGTACTTTTTTAATAGAATTTGAGATACACTATCAATGACTTTTATTTATATAGTCAAGACTACGATAGTCACTAAAAATGAGGTGTACCCAACTAAGCAAACCAGAAGCGGCAGCGTCAAGGAACCAAAACCACATCCATGAGAGAATGGGGAAAAACAACCTTGGGAGAACCAGGCCAGTTCTCTGACCGGACGCCCAGCACCTAATTTCAAGTTCAATATTAAACACGTCAGATTGTGTAAAGGACTTATAGTGTGTGCATCTGGTTCTGACGATCTGTCCATGGAGCTCATCTAAACTAAGGATAGTTGACCAAATGCACATTAATAAATAAATCAAACTTAACAAATAATATTAGAAAACATATGTCTGGTATTTGTGGCCCTGAATCACAATCTCTAGTAAAAGCGATGCTGTACTCCTTTCAGTCTTGTTTGATGGCACATCAGCTAGGGATGGATTATTTTCTATAACCCATCTTACTCCCTTTCATTTGACTCTTAGTGCTGCATCAAATTGTGACTTGCAACAGCAGACACATTTACATGCATTGAGAGAGGACCATCAGTTCATGAAAATGGCATAGTAATTAATAGTCCTGCATCACATCCCAGCATGGCAGCCTTGCTGAAGAAAGAAAAATACTAATAGTCTTTTTAAATCAACTGGCAAGTAAAAAAAAAAGAAGAGAAACAAAAGTCCAGGAGGTGTTAATACACCAATCTGCTCTGATGCAGCTAGGCTTTATGATAAAAGAATAAAGATGTGATGGATATGTCAGACTAGTGTCGTTGTGCGAGTACTAAAATGATTTAATTATTGTTCGTCAGACATTTGACAGCCAGCCGTAACAGTGAGTCATACGACTAGCGGGCAAACATTCGTATCAGTGAGCTGAAAGCTAAGCTAAGATAAAAGACGCCCAATCTGTCACCGCACATGGGGAAAAAGCTTAATGACCATCATGAAGGTTCGCAAGCTCTGCGGCACAAATACTTACCCTTGTAAACACTGTATGGAGGATTTACTGAAACATGAGTCACCACAATTCAGGCTCTGAAATATTGTTTCCAGTAAGAACCTTCAAGGTTCAGTCACACATTTCATGCACACCATATGATCGATTAAATGGTTGCTTCCTTAATCATTCATAAAAATGTATTATCTTGCTGCATACTGAGTCCTGAGAACTTTGTATTGTACTGGGTTACATTTCTAGAAGTATTCTAAAGAGGCTTTTAACTTTTGATTTTTCATTAAATTTGTAAGTGAATAATGCTTTTTAATTATGCATGCACTATTTCCAGTGTTGGGCATGTTACTTAAAATAAAATAATTAGTTAAAGTTACTAGTTACTTCTCACAAAAACAATAAACAATACAAAATAATACAATAATCTTGGATCTTTGGATCTTTTTTTAGCCGTATTCATAGTGAAACTTGCTTATTAGCACATTATTAGGAAAGTCGATTTGCAAAGATTAAAAGACACTCACTGTTTCTGTAGATCAGGCTGGATCATGAATGATTTGCGGGAAAATAAACACATTTCGGTTGGACAAGGGTGCATTTCCTTCAGAACCAAAAGTAACGTTAATCCTCTGTGTCTTTAGTCACCCAGATGTTGGGTTTAATGACTACTGCTGTGCTCATTAATACATTCAACAGCAAAAATCCTCAATCTCTTAGGAGTCTTGCTTGTCTCTGCGTCTCGCTCTGACACCAGTTCAGTCTGTGTGACACGCTGCTGTCAATCAAATATTGTGGGAGTGGCCTCTGTCGGTGTGACGCCAAACCGACATGCATTTGAGAATGACTTGATTGGGGCAACTTATTTGTATTAAATTAAACAAAAACTACTGTTGGATCTTTGTCATTGTAGGGTGTACATTTACATGTAGCGCACGAAGTGTATGTTATGTAAGACTAGCTCTGTCTTTCTTTGCCTGTGTGAGACAAAGCGATGGCGACCCGTGCGCCTTCACAGAGTTTGTGGTACGTCAAATACATGTACACTGTGCATCTATTCAGATGGACTGCGTCTATAAATAATGCCGCATTTTATCATCAGTAACAGTAACTGCGTTGTAACGGGGGAAACAGTAATTCGTTTGATTACTTGTTACTGAAAAAAAAATAATGCAGTTAGTAACGCCATTTATTTATAATGCCGTTATTCCCATCACTGACTATTGCTCTGTTATTACTGGCTACTTACTATTATTAAATGACAGTGATTGAATATCATTCTTCTTGTGTTCAGTTTACTATTTATGAGGAAAAAAATACATCTCAGCCAAATATAGTCCTAACATAACAACCATATATCAA
>JAUMHI010000061.1:19450616-19467051 GCA_032359435.1 Enteromius unitaeniatus
TGTGTTCAGTTTACTATTTATGAGGAAAAAAATACATCTCAGCCAAATATAGTCCTAACATAACAACCATATATCAACGTAAAGCTTATTTATTCAGTTTTCAAATGTAATCTCAATTTAGAAAAAAAAATATAATAATTATGTGTGTGTTTATAAGCATAATTGATATACATTGTTTGCTCAAAAGGAACACTCAGTTGTTTCAACAGGAAATATTTGAACTCACTCTTATGCTCTCTCTCAAACAACAAGAATGATTACCAACAGAATGAGAATTTAATGACTCCTTCAGAAACGCATTGTCTGTGAAGGTCACAGCAAGACAGTTGGAAACTCGGTTTCAGACTCCATTTCCTCCATCTTTGTTGTGTAACAAGAAGTAGGCCACACAGCATGCTAAGTTCATGCATTTTTTAAAATGCCTCACATTTCTCAACATAAAATGTGAAAATACAAAACAGGCAACAAGATATATCACATATATATATATATATATATAACAACAGATAGATTTTTAATTATTAAAAACAGTTTGTATAGTGCATCAAAGCAGGTACAGACACCAGAAATTAATTAATAAAAATATATCTTTGAGTCACTCTGGCCTTGATTACATATGGAAGTGTGTCATTCAACAAAGAGAGAAGACATTGAAATTAAGGTGAATGGGGCCATAGGGTAAACACATGGAATACGAAGAGTACACAGTGTGGAGATCTGAGTGATTATGAGGTCTGTGTGTATTTTGGTTATATATCTCAACATCATAGCCATTGCGCACTCTAGACAGATAAAACTAAGCTGGTCTGAAATGTGTTCTCTCAAAACAAGAAGACAGTGAGTACTCTGACTCATAAAGGACGCACTGTGCTTTTCTCAATAGCATTAAGCACAATATTCAAAAAAAGAGCAGAGACTTTCTTCGTCCTGATTCAATGTGCCTAATAGAACCAGACAAAGAAGCAAATTAAGGCTATCTGCGATTTCCTTACACATTTCTGTTATCCTCGCATTAAAGATTCTGATACAGAGCTTCAAAGTGGTATGTTTGGTGGTTAGAGTTTGAAGTTAAATGAAGCTTAGAATAAATCTGATATTTGACTAGACTGATAATGGTAATACAGAGCAGGCTTAAAAGTCATTGACCTGTTTGTCTTCCGGATAATCTAATCATGATTAGTTTTTATGCATATCTGCATTTGCCTATCCTTTCCATCACGTACCAGTTCTCTTATTCCTTTCTCTGACCTTTTAATACTGTCCATACCTTTTTTTAACATCTATTTCCCCTTCCTTGTTTTGAGCCTTATTGGATCATTCCTGTTACAATGCTGATGCGAAATTAATAATTCATTTTATCAACCAGTCAGCATTACTAAGAGATAACTCTCAAACTAATCTGTCCTGTACAAATTCAAGCCTACTCAATCAGTCTGCAATAGATCTGATTAGGCAAACAGCAAGTCACTACTTTAGGTCATATCAAAAGTACTAAAAGTTGGGGTAAATCATGTTCTTCTCATCCTGCCAATCACAGTAGAAGGATTTATTAACTGCATATTTATTTCTCTTCATTTCTGTTATGTATTGAAATTCATATTACTTTCATTAATTAAGTAGCCCAAGGGGAATTTAGATCTTAAGTCTCATGACTGAGCTCTTGATCATGCACAAAAAGTCAATCTGTTTACCCTCATCTCACTGAATTATATGAACTGATTATAAACGTGAACTTCATTTTCAATGTTCCTATCAAAGATTAATTCATCAGCCCTGATCATGAGATTTCCACAAATGCCTACAGGAATGAGAAAGTTAGGTTAGCGCACCTCATGTTAGTTGGGGCAGTCCAAGCCAATGTGTTTGATCTACAGGGAAAGGTGTAAACATAATGCCCTTGAATTACATTCGACTCTCCCTTAGGACAACAGACGAAATGGGGGGCATCTATTTAGGAGCTCAATGAACTGTTCAGACCCACACAATTGGCTAAGGTAAGGCCTTGGCATCATTTGTCTTTGTCAGATTATTCCACAACGCCTTAGGGGCTAAAGCATAAAATGAAATAACTGGTTCATTTTCTTTGACTATTTTTTGGGGACGTTTTGGGGCTGCTGCATTAGAGACGGAGAAAAATCAAAGAGGACAAGCCGGTGAGGAAGACAAAGTGAGCTGATGCACCAAAGCTCTTATTGGTAAAAGACGGTATGTGTTTCAGTAAGATAAAATAAAAGCCAGAGCACATATGTTAGAACTGCCAACCCTTGCTCACAGTGTATCTGCTTGTCTACTGACGGTGTAGTTCTTAAAGCCATAAACATACTCTATGCCAATGTTTTCCATCACTATCCCCGCAGGGATCCCAAGGCTACACATTTTCCAACTCTTGCTAATCAAACACATCTAAAAAAAACAAACAAACAATCATCAGCTCACTAGTAGAGACTCCAAGACCTGAAATTAATAGGTTAGATGTGAGACATTCAAAATGTCTGACACAAATGCTTGGCTGAAATCTGCACATTTGAGATTGCATTGCACATTCTCCAAGCAACCTGATCTCACAAAATTGTGTGAAATAACCACAAACTCTTAATGCATAATTCCGTGTTAGTATCACGTAATCATCAAAAATTCCGTGATGGGCTCACGTAAAAGATTCTTCTTTTGTCATTCTACAGGACAAGAGTGTGTTTTGAATAAGAGTCAACACGTTAACGGAGCGGGATAATTTCAGCGATTAAAACCTTGTATTTTACTCTCTTTTTCACATAAAAGACATCATATGGCTTCAGAAGGACTTAAAATACAACAACTTGTTAGTAATGTTTTTTTTTCTACTGCTTATGGTCAGTTTTTGCAATAAATACCTGTGACTGTGCTTATTTTGTCTGTGTATGTTTTATATTGTTCAGTTGTTGGTAGGTTTAGGGTAAAGGTGGGGCTAGGTGCTACAATAAAAGTATAAATTTAATATCAAATCAATTTGGTTATCCGTAAGTGGATCACGGCTGATGCCTGTCACTGAATTACATTGTAATCTTTTACGTGGTGGTATCACGGAATTTTCTGTGATTACATGACACCAACACGGAATTATGCATTAAGAGTTCGTGATTTTTACACGCAATTCTGTGAGATCAGGTTGTTCTTCAAGTCCTGTTGCAATTTCAAATCTTAGTTGTCCAGTTATCCAGATTATTTAACTATTAAGTTGCCGGTCTATTAACTTGCTGAGCTTTGCTTCAAATGTTTGTTCATTGGTCAGAGTAATTGACCTAAAAAAAGAATAAAAGTATGCTTAAAATGCGGATAATGCACTGCAGATTTGCATGATAAATTCTGACAAATTTTGATCAGTCAGATTCATGAAAACAACAGCAACAACAACAAAACAATTTGTTCACCAATGGAGACTGGTATCTCTCTTAAAGGAATCCTAAAATCAAGATATTCACCATTTTTGTAATTACTTTAATCTCAAATAATTTCACAGAAAATTTTACAATGGAACTTGCTGAATTCAACTGACAGCAGGCTACAGGTACTTACCAATGATAATGCAACTAAATCTTGGCTAATTAGTTTGGGTGAGTTGGTCAATAACATGTTTTATATAAAGAATGCCAGAGTCAGCTCCCAGTGGGCCACTATCATGCAGAGATTAGCTTCAACTCTAATTAAACACATCTGAACCAGCTAATAACGTTTTTTAAGGATTACCAAAACAACTACAGGTTGGTGCCATCAGGGGAGGAACTAAACTTTGCAGAACTGCAGTCCTCCAATAACTGCACTTGATTCAAATAAAACATAAATAAATGAATGATTCACAACAAAGAATGTCTGATACTAGCTGATGTTAAGGAAATTATTTTAAATAAGTCCTGGTCTTGAAGGGTCAGTGTCCTGCAGAGTTTAGCTCTAACTGGTCCCAACACACTTCCCTGGAAGTTTCTAGTAACCCTGAAGACCTTGATTAGTTGGTGAAGTGTGGTTAATTAGGATTGGAGTAAAACTCTGCAGGATTTTGGCCCTCCAGGTGCAACGCTGCACATCAAAAGACATTTAAATGTCTACTGCAGACAATATTAGTGACTATGCAACTTATGAGTCTTCAAACAACTTTACTTCAGAATAAAATGTAACTTCTAGAGCATGGATGGGCAACAGGCAGCCTCCAGGCCATATACAGCCCGCAGTGTCTTTTAGCACGGACCACTGGATCATATTAGACTCGGATGATCAATTTAAAAAAAACAAAAATTTGAAAAGCAAGTCATGTACAGCTTTTCATTTATAATGTTATAATGGCGCCAGAGTTGCCTCAACTTTCAAAGTTAACATGCATTAGTCAGCAAAAGCGTTTTGCCAAATGCATGACAGAAATGTTTGCATTGAACTTTGTGGTTTGCACGGGTCCTTAAAATGTCTTCAGTTAAATTGTCTTAAAGAGGTCTTAATTTTGGGGATGGAAATACAAGAATTGCTATATAGATTCATATAATGATTAAATATAAAAAAGGCTACTATTTCACTGAATAAATCAGAGAGGCTTTGTGTCCAGTCGTTACAGAGAAATCACTATATTTAAGCATTTCTGAAAGTGAAGCCTAATGGCAGAGAATGAATTTGCTTTTTCAATAAGCCCTTCTGCTGATTTTGCTACATGTTTTAAATGTGAACCGGTGAATCGAAAAAAAGCTAATGCATTCTAAAAATTATGTTTTCTTAAACATTGTTTAAAGGCAGAAATGTAAAGTGCCCTCTAGTGGGCGTAAAAAAAATGACAGTGTCATATTGTGTCTGTTGTTGCACTGATCTCATCTCACAGTGATTAAAAACATTTTACTAGGTTTAATTTGTACGAATGACCACACAAATCCACTTCTAAACCTACCCGTTACAAATATTGTGTAAAATCGTGATTTTACAGGGTTTTGTGAAAACGTGTTCTCTGGGTTTAAACTCATGATTGCATCTCATCTTATAATGCATCTCTCTACAAACTGAGCTACACCAACCCTGAATCACATGGCCGATAAAATATAATGAGTCGTATTTCACACAGAAATGTAAAGTGCAGATATTAAAAAGGTGTAACATTGTCTGTCCTATCTTGTCATCCAGCCTGTCCTCCAACAAAATCACATGGCTGATAAAATATAATGAGTCGTATTTCACAGCTATTGTAAAACGTGCATATGTGCATATTAGTTGGAGGACATGTTGTGTCATCATGTTCAGCCATTTGTTTTCATTCTGTGTATACGTGTTTTGCCTTGTTAATAGTTCCTGCCCATTTTATTAGTGTTTGATGTAGCCCAGCTGTTAGTCCCAGGTGTTTTGTGTTTCCTACCTTGATTATGTTTGTATTTAATCCGTGCCCTTTTCGGTTTTCTGGGTTGGTCGTTGTTAAATCTCATTGGGTGTCTTCATGCTGTCTCGGGCCCTGTATCCTTTGCGTTCCAGTAAATAGTTCATATTTCACGGAATCTTCGTGTCCTTGCCTTCCCTGACCATTGAGAAGCAAGGCTTGCCGTAACAGAACTACCAACCAAAACTAAATGGAGGTGGCGTTTGCAGCAGGACTCGCCATGCTGATCCAATGAGACCTGTCATTCAAGGACAACATTACAGAGTTTTACCTACTTGGGGAACGGTCAGGTCTCAGTGATGCGGTAATCATCGCAGCGTTTAGACCATGCCATCACTGCCATGTTGCGCTCCTGGAAATGGGAATAAAGTGGAGATCTGCACTATTCCTCAAGTCCAATGACAGTCCAGGCCCAGGCAGGATGGCTGCCGAGATCCGCTGAATGGCTGCGAGAGTGCTGTACTAGTTCTACCCCGTCGGAGAGACTCCAGAGCAAACAGCAATCACCTCCGTGGACTCCATTGCACCTTCACGGCCAGTCTAGATCCGTTTCTGGAGATTCAGCTGGAAGTGCTGATCCAGTCCCCCGCAGATTCCGGTCCGTGTCTTCCCACTCTGGATTTAGAGTGGGAATCAGTGACGTGGCCTGGCAGGTATTGAATGTTTCATGGCTACTTTTTTGTATGTGAAGTTGTTTTTTTTTTATTTATTTTTTTTCAATTACTTTCAATGTTGTCCCTTGCAGACAACTTTTTTCTTTTTTTTTTGCTATGTCTGCTGTTGAATTATAGCCCTGGCCATCTGAAAATTGTCTTTAACTAGGTCTTTTTTGTGAAGGCACGGCTGAAACAAACAATGTCAAACCCTGAGGCTACACTATCACAGGATATAGAAAGTCTCACATGGCAGTCCCATGTTTGAGACCAGGTCAAGAAAGGCCATGCAGAATGTATCACAAAGGCCAGTGTCTTTATATCAAAGGATGCCTGAGAGAGATGGGAGGCAAGTCTGCTTCATTACATCTTAGAGGCATAAAGCCTCTTTGATTCCATGGTGGCCTCGTTCCTTGATGCTACCCTAGTGCTTGGCGAAGCTGGACAGCAACATTCCAGCTCAAACTGCTGCCTTTCAAAGATGATTGAGAAAGAGACTCCAGAGATTAAAGCAAACAGACTTGTAGACTTCAGAGATGGCTGGGAGTGTAGATTTATAACACTCTATAGAAGTGTGGGGTTGCTGTTTGTCTGAAGCTATTGATGAGAATAATATTTTTGTCTACTCTTCAAGTGAATAAGGTTACATGGTATAGAACTGACAGAATATCTTGAATTACAAAAAGTAAATCAGAAAGAAATTTGATTTACAACCAATGTAGAGGAAATACACCCTAACATTTTGATTTCATTTCCAGTTATTTCACAAGATGAAATGAAACACCAAGTCCATAAAACAAGTGTGGTAACTTAAATCATTTTATGATGTACTATCTTTCTTTCAAAGTAAATATATGTAAGTGCCACCTACACAGCCTGACCTTTCTCTTGGAAAAACATTAAGTGCAGGTCCTCTGGAAATCTCTAATGCATGTTAGCACAGCAACAATCTGCTCTGTCAATGGCAGACTTTCTAAATGATTCTAAAAAGAACCTGGGACAAACAAGGTTAATAAATGCATTACAAATAAGCTGTACTCTTTGAAATAAAAAAAATAAAAATAAAAAAATGGAATTTCAGATGTGAATGCCTACAGGGCAGGGAGGATGAATGGTGCTGGAGATGGGACAAGAACGGAGGTGTAAAGTGAGAGGAATCAAAGACTATTTTACAATTGTAGAATCTTAATATTATATAGTATATTATCTTAATAAACAACGTTTTTTAAGCTTAATGATGAGCTTAATTCTTTCTACTCTCATTGGTAGTTGTAAATTTCATTGCTTCTCATTTGCATGAAGTTGAACTCTACTCAACTCTTTTGCATCACAAAGTCGCAGATGGGCTTCAAATTGCCTACTCTCATTGAAAATAAACAATTTCCATGCACTTTGTCACTGCATATTGTTTGCAATCTGGAAAGCCCCATGGTCTGTAGTTTATTTGTAAATTTGCAAATATTCTTTTTTTGTTCGTTTCCCCAAATTTTCTTTACTATTTATGCTCAGTACCTAAAGCAAAGCTCAGTACCAGATCATCTGCTACAGCTGATTTATACAAACAGTTGGGCCAGGCCAGTGGGCTAAACATTTATTACTGTGACATTTTAATGGCTGGTAAATGAAAGGAAAATATCACAAATACTTTCCTGGCTTTTTAAATTTGATTTGTGCACAACAATTGATCTCGCATTGGTCTTTGAGGCAAAACACCAGTCTGCATGAAAATAAATGTTTACAAGATACAAGGCTGCTGCATTGATGCTTGGCAGCAAGAACATTGTGAGGTTGTGTAGTGTAGTGCAGCCAAAGTGTATGTTTCACTTTGTTGAGTTATGGCTTTAAAGTTATCACGTCCCATCAACTTTGGATGGACAGAACAACAACAAAACCAACAACAAAAAAGTTGAAACGTATTTTTTTTTGTTCCAAACCCCCTGAAGTAGCATCTTGAAAATACATGTGCAAGCTGATTTTTTTCTATCTGAAGTTGAAAAGTTGAAACTTTTATTAACAGTCCATGGATATTTCATATTCTGAACCACCACAATGCAATACCTATATCAACGTAATAAAAGTATACCAGGGTTCACATATTGAACCTGCATTTTAGTGCCACGCAGTGGACATTTTACTTTGAAACTGCGGCAAAACAGCGGTAAGGCACGTATACGGTGTTGCACAAAAAGTGCATAGAGGTGCATATTTTTATGAGACCAGGTTGGATTTTTTATTTATTTAAGTTTAATTTAAATTGATATCTTGCAGACCATCCAAACGCAGATGACAACTGAGGCTATTTACCTGCCATAATATTTATCACCCATGGAACAGTATTTTACTTCCTGTTTTATATTTATTTATTTTAGCTTTATTTTATTGAGGAAGTGGAGAGGCAAAAGGCATTTCTCCTCTGCTATTTAGTCTCAGACTCAGGGTGAACTTTGCCAAGAGCATGCTGTTGCCCAGCCAACAAATAACATCCTTCAAGATGTTATAAGATCCTTCAAGATCGCAACGCTTATACTCACGCGGTGATAAGCTGCAGCTGGATGCAATCAGTGCCATGTTCAATGACATGTTTTCATACATGTTTTCATAATGCAAAGTAGATTGGTCCACTCAAAGTGAGATCCAAATTCGCCATTCTTATTTCGACGTGACGTCTCTGTTCCCTTCACCACGGAACGAGGGTTACATACTTAACCGAGACCTTCTTACTCTCCATTATAAACATGCAGCATCAGCTTGCATATGTCTCCTTTGGAGAACAGTTTTCTGTGAATTAAAGGTAATAAAGTTGTAAATAATAAACAGTTTTTTGCACAGACCAATTGTTCCTCTTCATAAGATATCATCAGGAGCCACGGGTATTAATTTGGTATTGCTGGATTTTTTATTTATTTATTTATTTTATCAGGCTGTCACAGATGTGCAGTGTATTAATTTGCAATTTAAATTAGCATTTACAATCTCCTTTTTTACTGCTGTTTTACTGAAGAAAAAAGTTATCTTATAAGCGACAGGTGAGGATGAGTAACAAGTAATAACTTTTTGTTCTTTTGATTGAACTATCCCTTTTTTTTTTTTTTTATTAATCTATTTTTTTGCCGGGGAAGGTCTGCACACATCTCCATACTGCATATAAAAATTGATTTTAATAGATTTTTTTAATAATTTTTTTTTTATCCACTTAACTTAAGCCCATCTACAGTAATTTATGCTTTTATTGTCTTCATAATATGGTTATTGTGCCAAATGTACTATACTATGTAATATACATTTTATTGTATAGTAAACTAAAACTAATTGCTCTAAAAACTGCTCTTGAAGATAAAGAATGTCACACCTTCATACAAATTCTTACCAGCTAACAAATGCAGTGTCAGTTATGTAATTTAACGTTTTTGGTATTATACTTTCACGCATTGCATGCTCATAGATCCTGTGCTTTAGGAAAGTGATATACAGTGTGGTTCCACGTTCGCGTGTGAGTGCTCGCTATGAAGATGATATAATGTCTGACAGGACAGTTCGCTTTTTTGAGTTGAGAGACTTTTTTATTTCATAACAAGTTACGAAAAAAGACAATAGAATAATGACACTGACATTGAGCCTGTCAACATTTCATTGGAGCGCAGATACTGCATGGGGACAGTGCATTTTTCCCAGGCGCTCTTTACTTAAACTGCATCTGACAGAAATGTCAACAGCTTTCATGCACATCTTTTAAAATAAAAGTCTTGCATCAAAAGAATTGAAAAATTATGTTTTTTTTTTTTTTTTGCACACCGTTTCTTTTGCCGTTCACTCTCGACCCACTTTTGGATCAGAAATGCTACTTTAGCATGTTGATTGAACACATAAAAGTAATTGAATTTCTTTACAGCTCTTAATTCAACATTACTACTAAATGCACATTTTAAAAGCCTACTTAAGGTCAAATTTACATTCAATACAATTAAGTTTACTTGATTTTCAGACTGATTCTTGATCATCACTAATGATTGCCATAATCATCATCTTCAGGAAATCACTTTTGATAGATCTAGATTTTCCTAATCAAATCAACATAACGATATGATTCTCTTTAAACATATCTTGACAAGCTGTCCCTCGAGAAAGACTCAAGATTGAGCCCATGAGCACACATCCCTCAGCACACCACGGTCTGACTAGAGAAGCACTAAGCGTCATCCCCACTGGACTTTTCCTGGGATTCACATTCTCGCCTCTCGCCCGCTCATGGCACAGCTCATTTCACTCACTCAGTCTCGCGGGCCTCAATGATTGATGGTTGGGGGAAAGGCTTGGCACACCTCCACGGTCCATCCCAGGCTGTAAAGTAGCGAGCATCACCATGTTAGACCCTGACAGCTGCACAGCTTAATGGGGAAGGATATAGACTGGGGAACATGAGGCTGCTGGTCCAAACCCCTATGGGTCCCAGTTGCTATAATAAATAAATGAATGGATGCAGCCTGTTTTCTTGAATGGCTGATGACAAAATAAGCAAGCGTTGAGGGAAATTGAGTTGTTTGTGCACATGTGCTCCCAGTATATTCGGAAATCAATATTCATGTTGTCATCTTTTAGAATTTCAATTGCATGATTAAAAGAGGGGCCACATGGTGGCAAGACAGTAAAAATTTATCATCTGAGATGCTTCGCCACTGTGCACAATGATTAATTCACTAAGATGAAATAGTGTAATAGCACTATTCATACTATTAAATATTTTTGGCAAATAGAACTAAATGAACACAGGGGATTAAAAACAAGCAATATCAACATGTATAGTTGAGCTCAAAAGTTTGTATTCCTTTTTCAGAATCTGAAAAATGTTCATTATTTTATCAAAATATGAGGGATCATACAAACTGCATGCTATTGTTTATTTAGTACTGACCTGAATACAATATTTGACAAAAAAATATGTTTACATATAGTCCACAAGAGAACATAATTGTTGAATTCATATAAAAATGACCCCACTCAGAAGTTTACATACCTTGATTCTTAATACTGTGCTGTTATCTAAATGATCTACAGCTGCATATTTTGTTTAGTGACTTTTCCTTGTTCCTTGTTTTTCCTGACTTCTACAGAAAAATCCTCTATGTTGCACACATTTTTTTGGTTTTGCAGCATTTTGTGTATCCGAAATGTATGCAATTATTACAGAAAGTTCAAATGCTCACTCATGCTCCAGAAGGAAAACACATGTATTAAGAGCTGAGGAGTGAAAACTTTTTATATTAAAAGACTTATTTTGTCTTCTTGTCCAAACTGTTGTTTATACTTAGTATTCTTCTTCTTTTTCTTTTTATGTATCATACTAACCAGAAAAGGTGTAATCATGTCACAGTATATAAATCATATTTTGTAATGCTTTTTGGATAGCTTAATATATGGAGCAATTTAGATTTTATTTAGATTTAAGACTGATTTATTCTAAATAAAATCAGAATTAAGAATTTATGAGTAGTTTATTCAAACAAATGTAATTATGCCCAATAATAATAATAATACTAATTTAATAATGTTTCAATAAATGTTGTGACGCATCCATCAAGTAAAGAGCAAAAAACTATTATCTTATGAAGTACACATGATATCTAACAAATAAATACTTACACTTGCAGAGATACATGACCAGTAATCTTTCTAACCTTTAAGCTAAATTTGCTATTAACTGGATGGCTTCTCATTGCATTCAACCAAGTTAATTAGAGAAGCATCTTATATAAGTGATCATAAAATGAATCGATGCAGGGACACTTTCTCTGAAGTCATCGGACTCATAGTGAGAAATGGTGGGAAATTGAACACCTTCACTTTGCACTCACAGTAAGGCACTGCAGTGGCTGTTTACTACGTTGTTTCACAAGAAAAAGGGAGAGGATAACTCAAGGAATATAAATGGACCTCATCAAACCTCTGCACAACTCGGTTCAGCCTGCTAGACACATTTTTATGATAGTGGTGTAATCAAAATCAGGTTTGCTGGAGGGAGCAAAAAGCAGATGACTCAGACAGCAAAAACAGGGAGTGAGTTAACGTTTTATGATTGGATGATCTACACCTCCGCATTGTCTTGAGTCTAAAGTGACGGCAGAGCTCATTGTAGCTCTGCTGGGATAAGGTGACAGCGCTTTGGAAAGCAAATAGTTGGTTGCTGAATGTTTGCAACATAAGAGGTGTACACTGCAAAAAATACAAAAATAAAAATAAAGTGTTTAAAGTCTTGTTTCCTTCTAAAATATAATCTGCCAATGGTGTGAGCAAAATAATCCTATTTCAAACAGACAACAAGATTATTTTGCTTGTTTCAAGTAAAAGCACACTTCATTTGGACTTAGAAGTATAGAATAGAATAGAATAATATTTAATATTTGCTATTGTTATAGCCTGGATTTGTTTTCAGATGTTAAATATTGAAGTTTAAATACAATGCATTTGATTACTCTTATTCTGAAGTGTAAAGGATTCACATTCATTTTAATGTTTGATGATACAGTTATCTACTGAGGACATTTACATGGTACATTAAGTTTATTTGAGATTGCAATAATCAGTGACTAGGCAGTCAGTATTCTAGATATAGAATTACTACATAACCCTGCATACTGTAAATTGTAGACAGTAAACTCAGATCTACTTTTTTTTTTCCCTAAAGAAATATATTTAAAAAAAATATCAGTCAATATATATCACTAAATCACAAAGTCACTAAATATATCAGGCAATTACCAAGTACTAACGACTGCTCAAAACACTGCAAAGACAAAATTTTGTATTATGGCAGTGAGTTTTACAACATTTTGGTCTTATATTGTCTTGCGTTAGTTCAAGATCAATTAGTAAAGCTGTTATGGCAAAAACAAAGTAAAAAGGGTCACGTTTAGAGCTTTTTGATTACAGCAATTACTTAATTTGATTAAAGGGAAATTTCAAGCACATCTTTCTTGCACACACACACACAATCCTCAGCTTTGCAAATCAGTACGTCAAGTGAGCACATTTAGGGGTGGCAGGTAATTCGAGCTCTAGTGGCAGGTGCTTCAGGAAGGCAAGCCACGCTGTAAAACATGTCAATCTGCTAATATCTATTATGGCAAGCGGGGGTGGATTAGAGCTAGAGAGAACAGGGCATTTAGCAGCAAGAACAGAGGAACACGGCGTGCCTCAGGACGAGAACAGCCTGTCTAGTAGAGTGACCCCCGGAGGGATTTGTTTGGGCAGACGCAAAAAAACTGGGCTACTGAACTACACAACCCTGAAACAATTAGAGATCTGTCTGCCTCTGAATTTGCATGACAAGCAGCGTTCTGTTCCCTGAGGTCAGACATGGGCAATTTCCCCGCCAGTTATTGAATCAGGAAGCACGGAGCAGAAAAAAAAAACAAAAAAACAGAAAATTAAAAAAAGGAGTGGAAAAAAAATCTAAGTTGCTGTTGTTGATCTATAAAACATGAGTGCTCTGTAGTAAATGTTGTAGTTAAAATGAGGAAGTGGCATGAGGCAGTTGCTCTCCTTACAGTACATACAAAATACAGTCAGTACACTCCTAACTAAATAAAGACTTGGAGTGAGGCAAATGCATTGCGTCAAATGCATATTACTTTGCTTCTAACAAACAACAAAACCTGTGTTCAACATTGATAGTAAAAAACAAAAAAACATTTTCTTTAAAGTGGCCTAATGAAGTGGACTAATGAAAATGTAGCTTTGCCGTTGCATGAATAATCTATATTTAAAACTAATTTTAATAATATTACAGGCTTTCTTCGTTTTAATCAAGTAAATGCAGCCTTGGTGAGCACTTAAAAAAATGTGTATATGGCAACAGAAAGCACTAAAGTAAAAGCTGCAAAAAAAAACATTTTGCTAAAAAGCACATACAAACAAAATAAAACTTGAGTCAAAAAGTAAGCATATTTTGATCATTGATTTTGGCATACAAAACCTTCACAGTCCCATCAAATTACATCAAAAGCAAAATTAAAGCAAACCATTTACTTTAAGAAACCGAAAAGTGCAAAATGTGAAAACTCACGTATGGTGCAGTTGGTGGTGAAGCGGGGGTCATAGGTCACTGTCTCCATATCGCCGGGCTGGTTGTAGCTAGAGGAAATCCTGAAGGGTTTTCTCCGAGCCCCCAAGCTGAGGTGCACCACCGCCCAGCTGAAAAGGAGAGAAAGAACCAGCAGGATGAGCACCAGAACCAAGCACCAGGGTCGATGCAGTGCCCGCAGTGGGCTGTAGGGGGTCAGGGTGACCCCTGGCAGACCGTCCCCAGTTTGGGTGAGCTCAGCAGTCTCTGGAGATCTGACGGAGGGAAATGTCTGGCCGTCTGACACCAAACCAGCCCCCTCTGCCACTTTAGGGTCATTCTCTGCCGCCGTATCGCACATGCCCTACGCTTCCAAAAATCCACTCGGCTTGTGGAAGCTCTGACAAAAGGTACGCGTGTGTGTTTATGTGTGTACGAATGCTGTCTCCAGTGGATGGTACCTGTGGAAGAATGCACGGATGTGCGGTTGCTCTGTGGGTTCGAGCGTTTTTAACCAAACTACCTCTCATAAGGAAATCAATGACCTAGCTAATTTTATTAAGCAAATTGCTTAGATTTCAATTTGCTAGTGGCTACTGACCAATGACTTCAGTCTCCTCCCCTCTCTCCCCTCCCTCTCCTGTGCTTTTTCTTTCTCCCAGACCTGTAACCTGCTTGTTGTGTTGTTGTTTCGCATCTCACTGCAGGATTTGCATCGACGTCTGATTCGCTTCAACAACAGAAGTCAAGATCCATGACTAAGTGGGTGGTGATCCTCTAAACAAACACGCAGACAGCTAGCAATCATAGGGAAATGAAGACAGGCAGCTCTCTGACAGAAATAAAGCACTCTGATACACTTGAGTAAAGATTATTGTTCCACATTTCAATTTGCAGAGATTCTGTGTTTGTAGGACTGATTTCAGATCATTGAAGTCGATGTGAATTGATGTTGGAAACCAATTTTTCTTCCACAGTGTGGCATTTTAACGCGAGACAGGATATTTAACAAGAAAAATTACTAAATGTGAGCTGTGCGATAAATTTATAAAAACACTTATAGAATAGTATATGGAATAGTTACCTGATAGTGTTATAGATTTAATTTGTGACAAGAAAAAGTATGTGATCTTTATCAAAGTCACTGAGATTCAGATACGTGTAAATATATATTACTGGTTTAAGTTAAAAATTATGAATCTATCCACAACTAATTCACATTTTAATTAAATTGAACTAAAAGAATTGAAGTAAATTTTCGTTAAATTGATTTTTATTTTATTTTATTAAGAAAAAATATGAAAAAAGAACAATGTTCAAATTCAAAGCACTTAACAAATGACTGAATCTGAATGGAAGACCATATCTGTAGTATAGTTAGGCCTACAGGGAACACATATGTTATTTTCCTTATATTAATGGGGTAATAGCATTTCCTCAACACTTATATTTTACTTTTTACAAAAAAAAGTAAAATGATGAACAAGGTCCTGTGATTCATTGCTGTTTTGAAAAAAAAAAAATAATAATAATAATAAATATATATGCATGTATTTTACCAGAATTGCCCTGCCTGCAATAAAATCAAACCTACGCCTGTGTGTAAATGTGAAAAAGTGTCAGGAGAATTGAACTTGTCATCAAAAGCTCTGGTTTTCATCATTGCTAATGTTGTTTTGTAGTTCTAGAATAATGCATATTAATGTGCACAAATGCGTAATATCTTATCATTAGGCTCGCATTTGGAAAATGTTTTCAATGCTTTCAGCAGTCAACCTTAACTTACTTACAAAAACTGAAAAACACACGCTTGCACAAACACAGCTGACTTACTGTAACATAAAATGTGCTCTGTTAGATGTGTGCTTTTTATATAATAAACTAGTCTTGAACTGCAAGGAATAATGAGGTGCACATGTCATTTGCATAATTTCAAATTCAGCACTATTTTTGGATAAATTGCCTCCTCTGCATGGGCAGAAGGCATACAGTTGTATCTACATATTAATTTCATTGGACACTGTTGTCATTAGATGTATGGAAATAAAGGCATACATGCTCATGGCATTTTAAAATATGATTCCAGTGCCTTCATACAGCAGCCCTTCACTGATATACTACAGTAGTCTCCTGGTGCACTCCTAGTCACTGTTGCATGGAAAATAAAATTTTCTGGCTGAGTAAATTCTGATGTAGAGTAGATTAAAACACACTAAATACATGCTAGAATCAAACATAGATGCAGAGTTCAAGAAGTTTGAAGGTAATTCAAATCAAGAATTACCTCCCCTCTCTTCAGTCCAGACAGAAGTGGCGCACTGACAATCCTAACCTGCAACCTAACACCGT
>JAUMHI010000061.1:19473187-19513920 GCA_032359435.1 Enteromius unitaeniatus
CCTCTGTGTCCTCCGCTCCTTTGCCCAGCTGAGAAGCACGCGCACACACAGCGTTGAGCGGACCGCTCACGTTACAGTTACTTTATTTAAAGCTGATAAGTACCACTTATAATTATACGTATATATTTATTTTCTCAAACAGCCATACTATCAGATCAGATACTTTGCAAGATTGTAATAAATATGTAAATATTACAATGTATTGTAATTGTTTTTATGATTATTCATGTGATATTACGTTGAAGTCGGAAAAGCATCACATTGTGTAAGTAAATATTATATGCCATCTCCAGACCATGGAGAAACAATGTATCAGCAGAGCAGATAAAGCAGCAGCAATCTGTCAAGATAGTGTGAGATAAGATGAGAAAGCCTTCACTGATCCGGGTCTTGACCACAGTGTTATCCACCCGACCCCTCAATGGCCGGAGATAGACTCAAGACTCATGTTGAACCCACATCTACACATTCACAGCACATGAATGTTAACCTGTGTTATCTCTCAATTCCCCATGTACTCATATAACCCACACAGGCTGAGCCAAGTGGCTCTGGGGGTATCAGGGCAGAGCGAAGCAGTCGGCCATGTGTGTAAATATTGTAAGGTTAAAAAGAGCCAGACACAGTGGGTGTGTGATGGGAAGTGGAATGAAACCAAGCTGACATCATTAAACTGTCACTGGACATGGATGAGCTCCCACCTCACGCTGTCCCGCTCCATCCATCCATCCGGACGGATGGAGTGAAGGTTGAAGCGAGGGAAGGATGCCAGTTGTGAAGGAATGAGAGGCAGAACAAATCAGGCTTTTGGTAGCTGGCTGCCGAACATAATGTGGCAGTCCTAGGCTCTGAGAGTGTTTGCGAGGGTGCCTGTGAGTTTAAATCCACTGGACTGCATTACTCTGGCAGAGCTAATCACATTATACCTGTAATTGGTTTTGCAATGTGTCTGACATACTTAGAGCTCGGCACACAAGGCAGAAAGAAGCTCAGGCTGTTTATGCGCTCAAGCAGACTTCTGTGTCGCTGTGCAGACATGTTCATACTCACTCCTGTAATCTCTGCAATATCTCACATCATCTGACATTTGGCTGCTTTTTTGCCAAGCAACAAGAACCCTTTTCTGACTGAAGAGATGTAATAATATAAAAGAAGAAGTGGCTTACTAGTGCACGTCCTGATTTTCCTGAGTTAGGCGTGCTCCTGGGTCAACATATTGGTTTGACCCTGGAACAACATTTTAGTTTTTACCATATCTCTACACCTAAACCTAACCCTACCCATGAGTAATGCCTAAAATCAGAGTAAATTATAGATGACTGACACTGATGCACAAGCACCCAAAACTGATTGTAAGCCTAAACTTCACAAAAACTGTGAACTGGTTCTTCAAATCTGATTGGCTAATCACAATATTGTTCCAGGGTCAACAAAGATGCTGACTCAGGGACACGCTGAACTCAGCAAAATCAGGTTCTGCGTGCACTAGTCCTGCAAAAACAGACCTTTAACTAACCAATAGCAAGGCAGGTCCATTTATTCAGGTAAAGACCCATTCAGAAAAAGAGATAATTTGATGATTATTTGAAATATCCTGTGAAAGGATGGGATGCAATTTAATGCTGGGTTTACAGACTATAGACCATAATTCATTCATTCATTCATCAACACTACAACTCACATTTGGATGGTTGGTCAAGACCCTTTTGTGTTGTTTTTTGAAGCTCAAGGTACCCCTTTTTAATCACTTTTCGATGTGAAGAGTCCTCCATTGCTTTCAGTTGTTCAGGTGTAATAGGTTGCATGCATATTTAAATGTATTATATAATTTTTTACTTTTATTGGAGCATCAAATCCCAGCCCTACCTCAAACCTCTGAACAATATATATAACACAGGCACATTTAGTTACAGGTATTTAATGTACAAACTAATCATAAACAAGCAGTATAAATACATAAAAAACAAGTTGTGTCACATTCTAAGTCTTCTGAAGACATATGAAATCTTTATTTATCCCGTAGCATGATGCAATCAGTCACTAGATACACAGGAGCCAATCAGTGGTGGTTCTACATTGAATTACTCCCTGGGTGACACCCTCTCTTAGCGAAAAAAAAATATATATATATATATCCCAAAACTTATTATCCATATGGAATTGTCAGATATGAAACTCATGTAGCAATAATTGATTGATTTTTGGAGCAGTAAAGGCGGATAGTGTAAGCCGCTAAGTTTTTTTTTTTTTTATTAATTTCTTTTTTTAAAGATTGGCTTAAATGTGTGATATGAAGAAATAATTTAAAAAACGGATTAACTGATTCTCAATTATTAAAATGACTAGACTATTTATTAGGTTTCATGTTTTATACCTGATTTTTATATTCTACTGCAAATATCTCTTACGTCTGTAAAGAAGTGTTTGAGTGCTCGAAATACTGCTATCATTTCTAAACAGTTGATGTGCCAGGTTAGATGGTGACCTCTCCACAGACCTCGGGCTGAGTGACCACTCGTGATCGCTCCCCAACCAGTGAGGGATGCATCCGTCACTAGCGTTATGCTGATTTAGGAACGAAGGTTTCCTCCACATATCTAAGGCACGTACAGCTCGGCATGAAACACTGATCATGCGAAGGGGATTTCCCCTCAGGGATATGCCTTTGGCTGCCATAAGGCCCAGCTTGACAGTGAGCGACCGGCCTTCTTTTACTCTCGCGACAGTGTTGAGGATCGAAGCTACTCGAGCAGGTGTCATATGAGCCCACATCGGTGTTGAATCCCACACCACACCTAGATAAGTGGTTCTCTGAGCTGAAGAAAGGACACTTTTCTTGGCGTTCAGTCTCAACCCCAATCATTTCATGTGAGGACGACATCTTGATGTCTGCTCGCTTCTTCCGGCGATCGTGCTAATATAATTCAAAATTCGGATGCCCTGGAGTCGCAGTGAATAGTAATAGTAATACTTAATAAATGTTAGTAAATGGGTAATAGTTTTAGATCTATTGTGACAAACCAGTCCTTGGACCTGATTTGTGCTAAAACTGCTTCACTGTGAGCATTATGAACTTCAGTTTTATGACTAAGCAGTTCAATATCCTGAGATCTAAGATGGGCCTCAGCCCTCCATCCTTCTTTAGAAACTATGAAGTAGCGGCTGTAGAACCCGCATTCTTTCTCAAGAGGAGGAACCACCTCGATGGCCTCCTTCCTCAGAAGAGTTTCAACTTCTTGTTCCATCACTCTGTACGAACTATCGTATGGACAACACCTGCAGACTGTGGCGGAGCTTGACCGAACTGGATCTTGTATCCGTTTTCTACAGTACACAGAACACATCGAGACACATTTGACAGTAGTTTCTACACTGCTAAATAGTCTACTAAGGGAACAAGTCTCGCGAGGCTGGTCTCTTATGATATTTGAGGGCTGATGTTTTGACACAACCCACCCTTGGGTGAAGCTGTGTTTGGACCCTCGTGAGAGCTAAATAAGTAAATAGAAGTTGTAAATAAAATGTATAAACAAAGTGGTGACTGACTGACTGAATGAACAAATGAAGGAATGAATAAATAAATACATAGTAATTATACATAAAATATAATGTAGTTCTAGTTAACTAAGAGCATTAGAACGTTTTTTTCTTTTTTTGACAAACTATATATTTAAAATATTTAATATATATTAAATCCATATTTTTGTTTTATCTTAGACTTTAAGTGTTTATTTTATCATATGCTTCTGTGCTTGCTTATATAATGAAATCAAGTACACTACATAATATAAAGCATAACATTACAATCTTTCAGGTTGTTAAACTGTGTCAGATCTAAGAAGACACATTTCTTTAGTTCTCTCTCGAGTCTCACAGAGTGTCAGTTGCTTTTGAATTGATCTCTGAAGTTGTAGTCTTTCACTCGTCTCATTCACTGATCTTCAATAGAGCTGTCACCGTTAGCTTCATTTTTTTGTGGGTTTAACCTCAAACATTCTATTTTCTTTTGTCACAATGCTTTCTTGATCTCTCTCTCTATATATATCTTCCACTCAACTGTTTCATGCTAATGTAATTGATTGAAAGATAATTTCAGTGATAAAATACTCGCTTCTTAATATGCAGAGACAGGTATGAGTAAACCAATTACTTGGTTAGTTTGATGACTCTGATGATTCTGAAAACAGATCAAACTGTTTCAACAGAATACTTCAGCTCTTTACAATTATCTTTCATGAAACAATAACATGCTCATTAATTTATGTGCACAACATATTAAATTAAACTGCAAATACATTACCTTACAAGACACATGATGTAAAACTGGCTGACGTTAAATGTAAAATTCCTCTAATGAATATGCTGTCGTTGTGCCCTCAAGTCATGAAATTACAGAGATGAAAGAGTACAGAGAAAAAAAAAGTCACATCACATGACAACCCGCTTGGATTTTAGACTGAATTACGGTCAAAATTCAATTACCCAGTATCCTCAGACTTAAAAAAAAAAGGGAAGTTGAAGGAAAAAGGCTACAGTATGAATGAAGGCCTAGGTGGTTTTGTAAAACTGTGCCAATGCTACATAGAATTCAAGGTGATTTGTTTTCTTAATGCTATGCCTTCAATCACACTTTCGTTATGCTGGTCTGTTTTTCATTTATCGTCCAAAAAATTCCATTTTAACTTGACATGTGACCTCATGTTCAGCTGATAGATTGTGTTTGGGAACACAGGCCTACAGAGAAAGCTTACATTGTGTGTTCACATGGACACAGAAATATGTGAGAAAAAAAGGAAAGTCGATGAACGAAAACAAACCGTTTTGAACTGCACTTTAACATTTCTGCTCTTGTTTCTCTTCTGTTCCACCTCTCCTCACATACAGTAGATTATTTGCTAATAACGCATCCAATGAACCATGTTCTCTCTCTCTCTCTTTCCCAGCATCCCTCTTGTTTTCTCGCTCTTTGAACTCATTGATAGCTGTGTTTTGATGCCGCAGTAGTACAGGTATTTCTGTATTTCTCTTCTAGTTCTCTGCAATTTCAGCAAGCTCCTGTGAAACTATCACATTGTTTCAAAAGTACAGCCACAACATTTTAAGCAAAGATGAAATCAAAATGTACTGTACAGAATGTACAGAAGTTTTATTGTGAACATCTTTATAATCTCTTACCAATGCCACAATCACCAACACGTCTCACTGGAACTTGACACATTTTGATGCTTGACCAAGACCCTTTTGCATTGCTTTTGAAGCTCAAGGCACCCCTTTTTAGTCAGTTTTCAACGTTAAGGGTCCTCCGTTGTTTTAAATTAGGAAATCCTTAGCGCCAATATGCCGATGAAATATTTTTTTTTATTTTATCGTCATAATTAAAAGATATATTGGGTAAAAACAATGGCATTATTGCATATATGTAGGAGTGTGATTTTTCCATGTAAACCGTCAAAACAGTTTTATTTAAATTATATTTAGACATTTATGAGCACGTAACCTAACCCATCCCCCAAAACTTATCATCTGTGAATAAAACACAAGATATAGCAGGCGGATACAACAACTGTCATAATTTATGCAAAAAAAAATACATTAATATTCCAAGTCTTTTGAGGCAAAATGATTGATTTGCGAGAAGAATAGACACGGTCGCGATCTCCGTCTTCCGTATGGTTCCTGTGCACTGCTGCAGTCTGTGCGTGATTTAAAAAAATGCCACTAAAGAATATTTACGGCAACGTTGGTTGTGAAATGCCATTGGCTCTTGTGTGTCTCGTGAACGATTTTTTGTGATTAAAACCTTGTGTTTTACTCTCTTCTTTGCATAAAGACTTCATATGGCTTCAGAAGACTTACTGCTTGTTTATGATTAGTTTGTGCAATAAATGCCTGTGACTGCATTTCCCTGTGTGTATTTTATATTATATGGTGGGTAGATTTAGGGAAGGGTTGGGGTTTGGTGCTAATCTAGATTAAAGACACATCTCTTTACTCTGGCTTACACTAATACACATTTATTAATCAGATCAAAATTAATCAAATCTTAAAAAGGACTGTTAGGCTGCATTAATTAGATCAGCCGGAACCGGGAACATTCCCCTTAACACACAATGTACTCGTTACATCGTAAAAAGAATGGAATCTATGCTAATATTAGTCTGTCTCTCTCTTATTCTGTTTCTCAGTCCGTATCCAGATCAAATGGTGTATCAGCACAGAGAGATGATCTTCATAGGGGACAAAAACACCTAAATGAGCCCTGTGGACAGATCACCAGAACCAAATGCACACAAACACACACTATAAATCCTTTGCACAATCTGACATGTGCTTAAAATTTAACTGGAAATTAGATGCTGGGCATCCAGCCAGAGGAGAACTGGCCCCAAATAAGACTGCTTCTCCCAAGGTTTTTTTTTTCCTTTGTCTCATGGGTGGGGTTTTGTTTCCTTGCCCCCCTCTGGCTTGTTTAGTTGGGGGCACCTCATTTCTAGTGATTATCATTGTTTTGATTACAGAGACCGTCTCTGCATTTGATTATCATCATTATACATTACCATCACTCTATTCTCTTATTTGATAATGTTCAGTGCATTGCTACAATCTGTATTGTTAAAAGTGCTATATACTGTAAATAAAAGTGATTGATTGATTGATTAAAATCAAAGTTGCAGTGAAGCCATGCTTGGTCACATTCTCTAATAGGAGCATGGAGAGCTTCTTCTTTTTTTTCAGTGTAAAGACAACAACAAAAAAAAAAAACATGTTTAACAGTAGTTGTTTCAGAAATGTTTCATCACGTTGGTTGCTATCATGACAATTTGGGTTTTGTTTATTACACAGAAAAGCCATATGGAGCAGATTATGTGATGCAAAAAGTAAAATGCATTAATCTTGCATGGTATCTTGCAGTGTTAACATTGCATTATGCAAGGGACTGCATTAAAATACATATTTACAAATTGATGATCTTCACCTGTAATCATAATTCTTTTGACAGGAACAAAACATGTTGGTCTTTTACCGCCTCTAGTGTTCATTTTGCGTGGAAAATGCAGTGCTATGTATTTTTAGGCTTTTTTTTTTTTTTTTTGTTAATGTAAATGTAATGACTAATGAGTTTTTTACTTTCAGTGAGCCTGGGTTTTGAAAATCTGAGTCTGTATAGCAGCTGTAGTGTTTTCTGAACCTAGAGCAGTTATTCACCCTCCTTATTGGTGCATGACATAGTTAGCAAAATGGCTTTTGTAACCTATATTTGATCAATGGATATCGACGTCTACTCATTGCTGACTTTGAAAAAAATAGTTTTGAAAATCCTACTGACCACAACATGAGCAGAAAAACTGATTCTAATAAAGCCAACTTCAGTTGTTGCAGTGTAATAACGGGCAGGCCTTTGGTGATGCAACCAATGTCCTTGATCAACATGTTATAATGGTGTCTCAGCCTGTTCAGTTCTGAATGCAAAGCTTTGTTTTCTGCCTGTATTTGGAGCAAAACTCAGAGGCAGCTGAATTTCAAAGGCACACAAGGATGAAACAAATAAACCTGAGAGGAGGCCTTGAGCAATCAATGCAACCTCAAGACTGAAATACGTTTGGTCCTCTTGTATAGCATCCATTTTTATTACGCATCTTTGTGCTTGCAAATTAGCCAAGGGCTAATCCATTTCAGATTTGCTTTGGTATCATGCTACCTTCTCAATTTCTAAAACAGTACTGTGATGGTAGCAGAAAATAGTACAATTTATCATGTACCATCAAAAAAGTGAAATGTTTCAGGATTCCATATGATACATTGTATCAGTGTATTTCAAGAGTCCCCACTTCCGCATAATCGGAAGGATAAAGTTTAGCATGTTTGGCGTGCTGCCCGAGGGGGCAAGCCGGGAGGACGGCAGACACTGAACCCTAGAGGCTTGAACCCTAGCTAGGGCTAGAGATTTAAGAGCGTGGGGGAGGGCCCCGAATAGGAAGCCGCGAGCTCTTAGGAGGGCGTGACGACTGAGGGATGAGGTAGGGCGGTAACAGGTCATAGGAAAGCAGGCTGAGGAATCTGGTCTTCATGGAGGTAGGCAGGCGAGGATGTGTCTTTGGTCGTGCGATTCCGAAGAATGTGTAAAATGTGGGGTGCGGAAGGAACGAGAACAGGACTATTTATAGTGGGTAGCGGGGATTTGATTGGGCAGGAGTAATAAGGAGATTGATTAGATGATGCGGTGCCAGCTGTGATTAATCGACCACGCTCCTCGCGAAATAGTTTATTTGCAAATAATTCACTATGTGTATTCAATGGTTATATGTTCTTCCGTCCATCCATTCATTAAATAATAGAAATTAGATATATGGCATATTGTTACAGGTATCATTTCACAAGTTTGAACTTACTAGTAATTAATAGGAGGCGGAGCATGTTTGGTGTGTTGTCCGGGGAGAGGGCTCAGGGTTCGACAGACTCCCAAGCACATGGCTCACTGCCAGGCCCGAACCCTGCACGCCAACATGTTTTCCCCAACATGCCCTCCAAACAACACGCCCGTATATGTCATTTGTACATAGCGGGGAAATACTACCCATCAGAGTGTATACTAAAAATATTTTTTGTCTGCAGCTCGGCCACTTGCACATGCAGTCTCTGCAGTACTGGCTAAAAGCACGGGTGCATTCTGAACCAGGGCACTGACATGCTGTCAAGGGGCTGTCAAGTCAGTCCAGAAGAATGGACCCTTCACCCTTGAATGACACACTGATCTGGAATGTGTTCGGCAGAGTGGAAATAGACCTTTTCGTCTCAGACAGCAACACTCGTTGCCCAGTTTATTTCACGAAGGAGATGGACGCACTGGCCCAGCCTCCTCCTCTATGCTTTTCCCCCGACAGCTCTGATTCCCCAGGTCATCAGCTGAGTCAGGGAAGAAGGTCACAGACTACTCCTGGTAGCCCTCTTCTGGTGGAACCAGCCGTGGATAGCAGACCTGCATGTGATGCTGACAGCAGCCCCATGGCCCGTTCCCCTGAGACGAGACCTTCAGGGCTCAATCTGGCACCCACAGGCCGAACTGTGGGTTCTCCATGTGTGGCCCCTCGACGGGAGCCTATCTGCCTCCCAGAGCGTGTACAAAACACCATTTCACAGGCCAGGGCCCCGTCTACGAGTTGCGCCTACGCTATGAAATGGGCTGTAAAAGATGGCTGAAGCCTTCTCGCCCTTGCACTATCCCTACGTGGGATCTGCCTACAGTACTGAGTGATCTAAAAGGAGCACCCTTTGAACCCCTGTAAACGGCTACAGTGAAAGGCGCTGATGCTTAAATCTGCACTGCTATTGACATTGGCATCAGTTAAGCGAATAGGCAACCTGCAAGCGCTGTCTGTGAGGCCCACCTGCCAGTAATTTGGGCCAAATGACTCTAAAGTCATCCTGAAACGGAGGCTCGGCTATGTGCCGAAGGTGCTCTCCACACCGTTCAGAGCGCAGGTGGTATCTCTTTCGGCGCTACCCCCTAGCAAGGGCCATGACTTTAACCCCCTCTGCCCCATCAGGGCATTGAGAGTTTACATTGAGCGGTCAGCTGCTTTCAGGCGATCTGACCAGCTGTTTATCTGCTTTGGCGTCCACGCTAAAGGGCTGCTGGTCTTGAAGCAGAGGCTTTCTAAGTTTATTGTATACACTATTTTACTAGCATACTCTTCATTGGGCCAGGACTGCCCCATAGGAGTAAAAGCTCACTCAACTAGAGCCACTGCCTCGTCCTGGGCGTGGTCTAGCAGTATTTCCCTGTCGGAGATTTGTGGAGTGGCCGGCTGGTCCTCGCCTTCCACTTTTGCCAGGTCCTATAATCTGATCATCTCTGCATGAAGTGTAATTTGTCAAATTCGCTGTCTTGACCGCCACACGCTCAAACAGTGAACATTGCTACAAACCTTTATATTTCTATTCAATGGCTCGCCGCGTTGGCCATCATTCGCCCCAACCGCAAGCTCAGCATTACCTGCTTAAACTTGTTAATGTCCCGCGTTTGGCCATTACACTCCCAACCCGCGGAACCTGGGAACCTGTACGTTTACATGTTAGTTTAAAGATTACCACTATATATATATATATATATGGAATATATACTGTATATGGAAAAACCACACATGATTCTTCTTCACTAGTAGCTGCAGGTGGTCATTATATTTATGAGCATTGGATTGCTACATTTTCAGACTGAAAATAGAACCCCTTAATGATGCTGTTTACTTGGTGCATGATGACCCCTTCACAGGTGGCTCCATCACAAAACAGTGCCTTAACCCATCTGCCTACACAGAACTGTTTAATCCTCACAAAAACAATATTGGTAGAGACACTAAAATAGATCTCGTCTAAGCATAGTTCAAAGTACCTGTTTCTACCAAGACCTTATTATTTTCAATATTTTCTTCCCTCCAAGACAGTCTCTGAAGGTACAAAACTGAAACATTTGATTTCTGAATCTGACTATTTGCTGAGGCCTGTGTTCAAGAGGCCCAGCTATACACATTGGCTGTTTGCCAAGTGGACCTCCTAACAGCACTGACATTTGCTTTCTTTGCCTTGCAGTTGTGGTGATTGACAAGGGCCATAGAGAGTCTTTTTTAAAGCAAGTGCCAGCCATCAATATACAGTATGTTCTTGACTAATATATTCATATAAGTGTTTCTGCTCTGACCTTGGTACACAGAGTTTCCAAAAAGGCTAGCCAAATGAAACTTTATATTTTTAGAATTCATAAGCCACATATCAATATATGTATGTAAAGATGTAGGTATATAGAGTATGTAGAGACGTATGCAAGCTAATGTGGGTGAAAATGAAATACTATGAACTGCAAATAGATTCATGCTCTCTTCTCTTAAGGCTTATTCATTTACAAAATGCAATCCTTTGTTTTTCGAACATAATATAACAGCTGAATGTGGCAAAATATGCTTCACCTGCAAATAAATGCATGAATGTCGTTAGTTTTGAGAAAAGTCTAGTAACTTCTTACTGGAATAAAATACATACAATTATTGCCTCAGTACATTTAAGGGAATCAAGAAGGTTTGATATAGGAGCAGATAAATCTCTGTATTTCCCAGCAGTTCCGGCATTCTGATTTTTTGACATCTAGCTTCTGAAAAAATGCTAAAGCTCAGAGCATTGGCAGAATTCCTGAATTATCAGCACATCATGGGACCTTCTCCATACTGATGGAGGTCAGCAAGTAATATGCGAGGTTGATGCCTAAGAGCAGTTTTCCCTCTTCTAACAAGGCTTTGATGTATTCACTCAATTTGCCACTGTTGCTTGTGAGGTCTGGTCATTTAGCATTGAGTAAACATACAACAACTTCATAAAAAAAATATATATATATATTAAGTATTGGCTGGTTATCTGATCCTCCCAAAATGTCAGACCAATGCTAAAGATCAAATTATGGAAAAGCATTCAAAAACGAACAAGGCATGGCTGTGGTAAAGGCTGGTTCCAAGCTACAATGGCTTTCTATTTCCTTTTCTCCATAAAAGAAAAGCTTGAACACGTGAGGGTCGAGGTGAAAACAATGTAATGAAGGCTCACCATCCTCAATGTAAGATTCTGAATTCAAGCACCTGCCGAGATCTCATTAGCAACACCAACACATTTCCTCTCTTCCCCTGTAACTGATCTTGTTCCAACAGGTCATTATTTTCCTCTTATTTATCAAGTACAAATAACCATTCTTGCAATAGGCTCTCTCTTTTTTCCCTTTGCCTAAATTACTTTTCTCTCTTTATTTATTGCCCCTTTTTAAACTTTCTCAAACATTTATTTTTCTTATTTTTGAGATGGTTAAATGTGAAGGGGCATTGATTCTCAGAAACTTAATGAGTTAATGTTTAGAGTCTGAATAAATGATGTTGAATGAAATAGCATGGAATATGCTGTATGAGAAAAAGAAGAATCTGCTGATGAACAATAGCCTTATTATTTGAGTCCCTTCAAGGGTGAACATATGAATGGATTTTTAATTTTTTTTTAATTATTCAGTATATTATGGACAATAGCGCATGTTTATTCTGTAGTGCTTATTCTGTTTATTCTTTACCTTAGGGACCAATTATCACTATTTAATTAAATAGTTGCTTAGCATAAATATTACTAGCATATTGGCTGTTTATTAGTGCTTATAAACCACATATCATGCATTATACTATGATTACAAAATGTCATAATTTACTCATCATTGTGTTGCCTGAAACTTGTATATTTGTTTCCTTAAAATAGACATTGCATGGGCATGACATACGCATGTTGTCACCTTGACAAAATTATTTTGTGGCATACCATGACGTCTCCATGAATCAATATATCATGGCCATGACAAAATTAAGTGAACCAAACTTGTCCCCTCGTGGTCACCCACCACTGACTTCCTTACACCACTGACACATCAACTGTGTGTTTACCAAAATTCTTTAAAATATCGACTTTCATATTCAACGTAAGAGAGAAACTCATACAGGTTTGTAAAAACGTGATAATAAGTAAACAACTGTTCATTTATTTATTTAATTAATTATTTCAATTTTGGGGTGAACTATTTCTTTAATCCAACCCAATGCCTAAACTTAACAACTATAACTATTTACTCTTTACCCACCATTGACGAGATATCATGTCAATTAGGTTACAACACTTCTCTGCCAAAAGCAAGACGAATGTGACAGAGATGCATTTACAGACACAGAAACATCTCTAGTTATGTCGTGAATAGGTCTGTATGTATATGTGTGCGTGCATGATCTATATATAAATAGAGTATGTGTGTATATATAGGAACATAGGTACATATGTAGCCTAAATGTGCATGTGTGTGTGTTTCTGTTTGTTCTGTTTACTGAATGCAGTTTCATTTAGCCTATTCATATAATTATTTACAGGTGAAAGAATATGATATCTGACTGTATTTTTCTTGATAATGCAGTACTTTGATAAAAAAAGTATTTGCATTTATGATGAAACCTCTCTGCATTCAAGTAATGATAAAACATGAACACACTCACACACACACATATAGATAGATAGATTTTTTTTAAAGCAGAGGCTTAGTTCTTTATTTTGATATAATATGTTCATATATGCATAGCATAAAATATTCTGAAGGCGGTTTTAGGTGCAAATCATCAAAAATGCTGGCAGTGGCTAGCAACTTAAAAAAAAAAACCCTTGCGGGGAAAGAGTAAACAACAATCAATCATTAAGATTTGATAGAAAAATCGTAGTTAATAATTATAAAATATATAACAATTGGTCCCAAAAATAAAGTTTGACCATTTTGTTGTTGTGGTATAATTCCTTCCTATAATCCCTTCCCCGTCTACTAAAAGCTTCTCATGTGGATGTGTGTGTCTGTTTGAAAGTGCAGTTTCAGAGGTCTGGAGGGAATATTACTGTATCTATGAGTTTTCTGTTTCAGGTATGATTATACAGTATATGTCCATCAGTTTACACTGCAAAGACACTTGCAATCTCGTGCTGTGCTGCAAAACTAAAACTAAACTAAAACATTTTGTCATGCTAAGAGATAAGCATATAATGTTATGTGAGAAAATATAATAATAAGGTGTTTTAAAAATAAATGATGCAGCAGATGATAAGCTATTTTCTGCTATTCTCTGTTTTTATTTAAGCTCCATTGGATGAGACATATGTTCGGAGCATTCTAATGCAGTTTACCGTTGCTGTCAGGGACTATTTTTAGTGGAGGGACATTTAACATTGCATTTCACATATATCGGTGCATAATTTTGGTTTTAATATATATTTTTTATTATTATGTGGTAACCATTTTACAAAAGCACATAAAAACATAAAATGAGCTTCATTCATTTAATTCATAAACACAAAGTGTTGTCTGAATATGACAAGTAAAGATAGTCCTCTAGTGGAAAATGTTTTCCATATGATGTTACTAAAAACTGGGATTTTGTCCTAGCAATCATGCATTTTCAGAGCTACCCAGCATGCAACAATGAGTCTTATCAATTGCAGCATTGGAGATGACTATGAATTCTTACATTGTGACACCAAAGTAGGATGAATTGAAGCTGAATGAATTATTGTTGAAGCCAATGTTCTTTCATCAGTGCGAGAACATTCCTGTGTGCTATTGCGCTCAATGACAACTGATGCAAGCAGCCACTGTGTGATGACAGAGTATTGTTATGACTGCCAAAATCATGGGCCAAATGTTAAAGCAACCATTGATTTTGGAAATACCTCTGGTCACAAGTTGTCTAAATGGAAAAGCTTGGAAAATGCAGTTTTGTTCATAAAATGGATGCAAAATAGATTGCACCCAACTTGAACACAGTCCAACTAGGCAGGGCGATGCTCTATGTGGATTTAATTTAAATGCTCTGCCCCCCAAAACCAGGTCATCTTCTTAGTCAACATGGGGACACAAATGAAGAAGCAAAAGTTCAATAAAGAGACCACATTAATAAATCACAACAGCTCTCAGTGTTTCGCTCTGAACCCGAGTAGCTATCAAATACTCCAGAGAATTTAATAAAAAATGATGCAAATCTAACTGCACACGAATCCATTGTGATACTATAGTTTATTTGCAAGATATATATTAGCTGTCTGAAAGAGGACTCCATCAAGGGGGCACATTAGTTTTTATATATATATATATATATATGCATGATAATATATATAAAAGACAGAGCAAAAAACATATTAATCACAACTTTGCAAACATATTAAAAAGGGAAGGGTGAAAAACTTAAAGCACTTTGGCAATAATTACAGTCAAGACTTTTCAGGTATGATGCAACAAATTTTCCACATCTGTGTTTTTTTTTATTTATTATTATTATTATTATTATTCTTTTTTATTCTTTTCTTTAGACTTTTCTTTTCAAGCTCTGGGGAACATTGGTGGACAATCCCAGTGTCTTTACACATCTGTAATGGTGAAACTGCAGTGCAATGCATTTATATTGCATATTTTAGATTACATATCGTTTATATAATATATAATCTTGTAGGTGTACTTAAGTATGTTAAGAAACAGTAAGTTTCTTGTGAAAATAATTTGTAAAAGAAATGAGTAAAGTTTAATCTCTTTAACTCTTTAACTGTCCTTTCATTTCAGTAATTTTGGGCATATATTGTATGCCAGTCTGGGATTTTCAAAAGTATACTTTTAAAATTTTACAATTTTACACTAAACTAAAACTAAAAGTGCACGATTAATACAGTTAAGCACATTTCTTTGTCACAAGGGTTTAACCCAGCGGCAGAATGGACATGAATAATCAGCTTTTATCTGCCGGTAGCATATTTACAATTACACAGTGCATGATAGGGTCCCTTGTTGTTTTAGAAGCCTCTCACCAGCTTGGCTCACTGCTTTTAAGCCTTACCAAACCTGGCACTCAACACTGCCCTGTTAAAGAACGAGGAGGAGGAATTTAAGAAGAAAAAGAATTCATATATTGTCTGTTTCCCAGAGAGGCCTGCTTGACTGACATGGCTTGTCAATCACGTTCTTCTTCAGGATTACAGTTAAACCAGTTGGCACACATACACTGGCACAACAAATATTTGATATGTGCATTTTCAGATGGAAGATGATTTTTTTGTCCACCTGAAGTACGTTGTTAAAATATTCAGTAGATGTTTTTGTAACATTTATTATTTAAAATGTATGTGAATCTAGCTTTTCTTAAAGGTGTGTTTTTTATCTTGCAATATTCTCTTTTTAATTACTATAAATTGAAGTTTAATGTGTAGAAACTCTATGTAAGCTATTCACTGGCTAACTTTACAAATTTTGGATTGTGACATTTTCAATATATACAGTATTTGTTAGAGAAGTTTGATACTACTTCTTGTTCAGCCAATGGTATGAGTTTGGGGGCATGACTGTCTATTTGTATGATCAATGGGATACGGAGGTCAGAACCAAGGGGTATTTCCAATACCCCTTGGTAATACCAGAGGTATTTCCAAAATCAATGGTTGCTTTAACATTTGGCCCATGATTTTGGCAGTCATAACAATACTCTGTCATCACACAGTGGCTGCTTGCATCAGTTGTCATTGAGCGCAATAGCACACAGGAATGTTCTCGCACTGATGAAAGAACATTGGCTTCAACAATAATTCATTCAGCTTCAATTCATCCTACTTTGGTGTCACAATGTAAGAATTCATAGTCATCTCCAATGCTGCAATTGATAAGACTCATTGTTGCATGCTGGGTAGCTCTGAGATCGGCAAACATTTTTAGGAAACAGTAGTTTGAAAGAAATTGCACACTTTAACTTTTCTTTAAGTTGCATTTGCAAATATTTAATATTGCCTAGTGAAACATTTATTAAAGGTTTCTTTTGAAGATTGCACACAGGCCTACTTGTGCATTTAGTACATGCAGTGAGACCAACCAATATCTCATTGTAGTGCAGATGTGTTTTATCCAAATATCAGTTCTATCATCATTTAAAAATCCTTGTGTTACCTCGTGCGTTAAGCAGAAGTGGTGGATAACTAACTAACTAAATGAATAAATAAATCCAAACTAAACAAATATTAAAATAGTAAATAATAAATAGTAAAGCAAATACACTCCCTATCCCCAAAGAAAGTCACACTGGTTTTAGCATCGATTATGGCATGCAATTACCATGGCATCATTACGATAAGGATCTACAATGTCACAATGTTTATTCCCATTCCAATTCCAAAGTCTCATCTGTGGTGGCCAATCCATGCATGAAAATTTCAGCCTGCAATGCATTTAAAGGGGTCATATAATGCCAATTTTGCACAAGCTGATATGATTCCTTTGAGTTTTTAGGGTCTTTTCAAAACTCTCTGTTCTGCGTACTTCCCCAATAAATCTTCAAGAGTTCTGCAGACCCCCGCCCCTCTTGTCCAAGGCAAACATAAGCGCATTAAGGAAAATCAAGGGCACAAAAAAGAACACTGGGTGGATTTTTATCATTATAGGGTGGTTGTGTACACAAACTGCCAACACACATTTCATTTCAAACAACTTGGAAAATTTCATCTGGCGATATACAACCCCTTTAATGCTACCTTCAAATGCGATCTGAAATTTCTAAGCCATAGTTTATATTTATATATACATGCACATGTAAATATGCTGTGCATGACTGTAATGGCAACAGAAAGCAATAGATGTTGTGGGAGAAACAAATTAAACCTACAAATAAAACAAACACAACTATCACTACTGCAATAGTTGTATCCTTAATATTACTGATAAACCCTTGTCTGTCAATGGATATCATACTGTATAACAACATTAGCTTTGATGTACTGTGCCAAACAGACTTTTTCAGAAAAAAAGTCTGAAAGTGCTTGTGGTTCAGTTTTATTCCTTAGGGCGGTGCATTCACGGACTGAATCATACAGTATCTACTAGTTCCTCACACAGAAACTGCAACATGATACTTTATAAAAGTATTTTAAACAACAGCCGAGAATGCTTCAGAATTTACTGCATTCGTTTTCTATACAAAAGTTAATGTTATAACATTTACAGATTAAAGTGAAAAGAAAGAAATCATGAAAGATGGATATAAAAAACTAATTTTGAAAGAGATCTGAGCATAAAGAAAGGAAAATGAAGGGTAGCAGCTACTACTAGCTAACTTTTATCTGTTCACTTGGAGCACCTTTGTTTGTAGTGTGCATCAGAATGTGTTTTTCTGTCAATGGTAAAACATTAAGACATAAACCTTCAGTCATTTTCATGAGCATTTTTATTGTTGCACATTTGCACTAGATTTGCTGCATGATGTTAATTAAATTGTCTAAAACACAAATCATTTAAATGTTGAGCTGCAGGTCTATTCGTCTTGAAAAATGTATGTACACCCTTATAATTTGCCTAGGTAGAATCTCGAGTGATACTGTATGTGTAAAATGGTGTGTGACACTTTAATATGACATTAAAATGAATTTTTCGCAACAGAAGCAACAAACAGATAAATCAGTAAGTCGAAATCAAAGTAATTGCATCTAAAGAGAGTTCCAAGTCAAGCTGCTGTCTATATTTCTACCTGGTTTCATGGCATAAATGTGCTTCGGTGCACTTTTTGGCAAGCCACAAAATGTACCAATAAGTCCATGTTATGACTTCAAAACTATATCAATATGCTGGGAGATTTGAAAACTGATGCCTTTGAATGTTAGCATTGCACATATCTAGCTTTATATCTATACGTTTTCATAGATGTATTGTTCAGTATCTGACAGAGTCGTGCGGTAAGTAGCTCTGGTTTGAATCCTTGAAAACTATGGTTCGATAAAACAGTTCAAATTTTCATAAAAGGTTTAGTTGAAATGGCACGGTTGCTTCAACAAATACCTTTTTATATCAGTTTTGCATTTGTCAACATCAGGCAGGTTTAGGTTTGGATTTGGTGTAGGGCATATTTGCACCATGATTGCGCATTAGCTTTTTGTGACAGTTCCCGGATATTTGAATTCTGAACCGTCGCAATACGTACTTGAAACAACGTAATAAAAACACAGCAATATACTGTATATCTGTATAACATAATGAAAAAGCACAAGGGTTCACATAATGTCTTATCGCTACACAGTACACATTTCTCATTGAAACTGCAGTAAAATGTGCAGTATGGTAAAAATGGTGTTGCACATAGTGCATAGAGGTATTTATTTTTATAAGACCAGGTTGTTTTATTCACATACATATTCACAAGCATATACAGTACAGATCTGAGTAACACTTTGGTTTTGTTTACATTGCGGCCCATCATCACCTTTGGTATACATTTGTCAAGCTGTTCCAACATAAACTATCTTTTAAGTCACTGTACACTCAACTCCAACCCTTGAAAACCTTCTTCAACGTCTTCTGAGTCCTTCACAGTTGACTGACCCTTCCATTATCGTCACTGACCACTCTCCTCCATCAACTCCACACATTCCTGTTCATTCACTCACTACCTCTCACTTTCTTTCAGCCCACAATTCTCTTCAGCCTGGCCAAAAGCTGTCATGCAGACCCAGATACATCAGCATGTTATCAATCACAGCTACGCTTTCAATCTCCAACCACAACCTCTTTTTCTTTCTTCTTCTTGCACCATCCTACCATCATCCTGCAGTAAGTGACTGGCCTGCCGAAGTCTAAATGATTGACAGACTTTCGTTTCACCTTGTCAACTTCTGTCTAATGTATTGAACACTGAGCAAGAAAAGTGCTTTTCAAATTTGTTTTTTTAAATTTAGTTGTGCCACAATGTTTTGGGTATGAGTATATAAGTTATGCTTAGAATGTGTGAATGCCATGGCATTTGATAGACAACACATCAAACCAAATGGCATTTGCTATACTTTTTTCAGAACTTGGCCCCCCAGTCTGAACATATTAATATCAAAGACTACATCTGGATTCTGAATGACAAATTTATTGTATTAAGATCTATTGTCTGTTTGTATTACCCAGAGCTCATGGCCATAGGTTAGACTGGTACAAAAGCAATAGCATTAGGCTCAACCAAGAAAAAAAAATGGGTCTGTTTCCTTGTGTGTTCACCACCTGGAAAGAGCCAATAGCCTTTAGTCATAATTTAATCATTATTGATGCCAAGAGCTTCTTATTTAAAGCAATGGAGCACCTGTACATCATTACAGGGGGTACGCTGTGCATAAAAAAGTGACGCCAAAGGAATAGATGTTTTAATTGTAAGTTACTTTGGACAAAAGCATCTGCAAAATGACTAAATGTAAATATAATGTATACCTAGGTCTAGGGACTAGACTAGGGTGTTACACATACACTGATTTTAAGCTTAAATATCACAAAAAATCTATGAACTGGTTCTTCAAATGTTGTTCCAGGGTCAAGATGTTGATTCATGCCGCACTCAGCAAAATCAGGTTCTGCCAAAGGGCCCTGTCCAAGTGGCAATATATGACGAGTTGGAAGTGAGAATGAGTTGCAAAGAAAAATGTAGGGGACTGGTGTGACCTGCAATGGTACAGTATAAAGGTTGGCATGTCTGGTACCGGACCTTGGTTTAAAGCAGTATACTGAAGTTTAATTTTGTGACAAAAAAATGACAGCAATCTGTCCACTAATTTCTGTCTGAAAATAATATGCACTTTTGAAAGATGTAATTGTATGTGTTTATGCTTAATTAGAATGTAACTTGATTTGTTTATTAAAAAACTATAAAAAGATTTGGCTACCAGTGTCTTACTGCCTGTCAGATATTATTTAGTGAATGCCAAATCAAATGCGGCACAGGTGCCAGAGCACTCACACAAACAGCAATTACATTCTAAAATATTCTGAAAAGAAACTTTAAACAAAGTACAAGTTAAACTTTTGACAGATTATGTGATCTGTGGTTTATTATCAAACAAAAGAACATGTCCCTCAATTTGCAAAAAAAAAAAAAAGAAAATAAAAAGGAAAATACATTTACACTAATGCACTTATAATGGAAGCCCATCAGGCAAGATAGCGGGAGACATTAAAAGCAGAAATGTGAAGCTTGTAATTTTGTTAATGCACTTTCATAAATTTTTCAGTTTGTTATTTCAGATGCAATGTTGTTTAAATTGTCTTTTTGACATGCAGGAGTTAATTTTCTAACTGGACAAGTTATAGTTATGCAAGGTTTTAGCCAGAGTTTGCTCCAAATCAGCAGCATAATTAGTAACATGATGTTCTTTCCATGTCCCTTCAAAATTATTTGTTTTGCAGAAATAAATAAAGAAAAATAATTAAAATAAATAAATAACATGATTTATTTGTTTATTTTTCTTTGAAATATAGCATCCATCATATTTTGCAAACGTATTATTACATTTAGAATGAGTGACTAGAATTTAAATATATAAATACTGTTTTCTACACATAGACATTTATTTTATTTCCAGTAAGCATGTATGGATAAATACACATTGTGTGAAACATGAGCAAACTTGGTTTTGTCAAAACATTTACATTTTTTGTCATTTCTATTAAAAAGTTAGAAAGGTAATGTCAAGGTAGGTCATAAAAAAATCATCATAAAGTATACTGAGTGAAGTTTGTATTTGTCTAATGGCTGATTTATTGGGGATGGGGAAAAAATTATTAAAAAGAATAATAATAAACAAAATAATTTTGTCTCACCCCATAGAAACACTCTGAATAATGGCATTGGAGGTTGCAGGTGTTGTTTACCTCTGGAGAAAGCTTCTGTGCCGAAGCCATTAGAGTAAATGCAGTGGGACACTGACCCTGGCTCCAGAAAGCAGGCTGGTGTCAGAAACATTCAGGAAGAGCTACACACTCAACCACCTAATTCTGTTAATTGCTGCCTGCCTCTATATATAACTACTTTCATAAGCACTGAAGTTGACAATGTGTTAAAGCGGAGGTGGAATTTTGCAATTTGCAAAGAACATGGTGTAAATAATAAATAAATAAGTAGCACACACACTGCTCCTTAATGGAAAGCTTTACCTGAGTTTAACCTCTAGAATGACTTTGGTAGAAAGACAGTGACGCATTTTGATGCATTGGTCATTCGTGATGGTGTGACCGCAAAAAAGGAATGTGTTTTAGCTTGGGTTTGATCTGCAATGTACGTGTTCAGTTGATATCTGTTAATGACATCCCATTGATTTGAAGACATAACAATCAAAGGCCAAAAGCTAATAATACAAAGGCTCTCTGAACATTAAAAAAGATAAATGATACAGAAAACTGACCCTTATGACTAAAACGGTTTTAATATCCCGAAGAGCAACCAAAGGTTCTTTGATAACACCAAAACTGTATCATTAAAAGACTTATTATAAATTCATTGGCTGCGGTCATACTTAAGATAATTTATTTTGCACCCATCAAATGTCATTTGGTCTCGGTTTCTCTATAATGAGCCCCAATAATTAATTCATTTTATAGTGTCCAATTGTGGCTAATGCAGAGCATGACTAACAGCAGAGTTTTCATTAGGGTATGCCAGTAATCATTGCAAAGGATTACATGCTGTGAGTCTGTCAAGCTTTACAGAAATCACCAACAAAGAGCCCAGTGGGTCAGAGAGGTAGAATTACACAAGCTCTTCAGCCTGCACAATTGAACTGCTGGTCGGCATGATTATCAGCTTCTCAATAACATGTGTTAGGTGTAAAATGAAGACTAATCCTCTATTCACTTGATGTGAATAACGTGCAGTACAGCAGCTTTCATCATGAATATATGACTTAATATGCAGGCCTTGTATTAATTAATGCTAATGAGGCAATGTAAAATAAACTGTATTGTGAAGTAGAAATGAGTAAAACAATACAAACAAATAATAAATAAAAAATACATTATTTCAGATGAGCCTTTTTAAAAATGTACAAAAGCATTTCCTTTTATATTGAGAAATGAAAAAAAATTACGAAATTCTTATTTAAACGTTATTCTGAGCACTCCTCACCTCTGAGGTTATAACCCATTGCCAAGCAGATTAGAAGTTTGTGCTAACGGTCATCATAGCATAGGATTGAAGGAGGTCAATGAAATGATTTTATGTTCAAAATCACCAAAACTGTGAATACGAATGGGAATATACAGTACTTCAGTGATATTTTACTCGTAAGATTTTATTGGCTTTATTATCCAATGGAGTTAGATTTATTAATTGTATTAAATACAAGATCAGAAGAATTAACAATGCAGATTCATTTTCACAGACTTTGATCATATTTACCAAGGGTGCCAATATTTTTTGACCATGACTGGAGTTAATTATTAGTTAAAAGTGAAAAGTCATAACCGCCTCCAGCACACTTACTTGGCAGGTTGTAAAAAAATATTGTTTGAATAACTTTGTTATTTCAGAGTCTTTTGCAATTACTGCCATCAGTGAGAAAATGACCAAGCCCCTAGTCTCAAATTTAATGAGTATGTAAACGACTGCACATGCATTTACGAGATATATAACTGACAGTCATAGCAGAAGCTGGCTGTTAATATTCAGAGTGCAGTCTGTCGCTGAACCTTTGCATTTAAAGGCCTCATAACTGCTGCTGGCATTGAATTTTTTTAAGACCTATTTTTAGGTTGTTACCATTCGCCCTGCGGTTACGTATACACCGGATCATAGCATGAGCTTTGTAACCACATGAGACCTTTGTGCTTCTGTGCAAGATTGTGAACCAGAGGTGGTCGTCTGCCAGAGTTGAAGCGGAAGATGTGTCGGAAGTCTTTTAAGAAGTCTGCAGCCAAACAGATATCGGCAGATCTCAGAGCAGATCTTTGATTGGCAGAAGCTGCAGCTTTGGGCCAGATTTTCCTCATCACCGATTCAAAAGGAAAGTCTAGCTGACATATTTGATCGATTTCTCTATTTAATTTGTGTAGGGTTTGAGGCCGCTGGGAGAAGCACATCATGTGTCTTGTGATAATAGCTTAGAAGCTCAGAGGAAGGATATGCATCAAAGCGGTACACAGGTAGGGAAGCTCAGGGTTATTGGATTTGGCTAGAATGCACAACTAAATGACAGCTTGACCTTCTGTGTCAGATATACAATAATACATTCCACATTACACTGCATGAAAAAAAAGTACAGCAGAACATATTTAACTGCACTGAGTATTTTAGTAATAAGTTAGAATATGTTACTTTTTTCTTAATTGTAATGGTAATCTTTTACAAATTTCCTTACTGAATTTCTTTCTAATCCAATTATTGCTGAGTTTGCTGCTTAGTTGATGTTTATGCAGTGTTTATGAGTCTTTTGTTTCTATAACCGAAATGAACATTACTTTACACTATTTTTTTATTAAATTGATTTCTTAGACTGCATTCTTCATTTGATATAAACTTTCATAAACACAAGTCTAATTCATAGAGAGAAAATCTTTCTTAGTTTAGAATCATTGAAGTTAACTCTGAACAAAAGCAAATACAACAACTACAAAAGCAAATAAAAAATAATGGCCCATTAGGGGAGGGGTCTTTGTCTTTTCAGGTGTGACTCAATGAATATTAATGACCATTCACACCCCCTCGCATACGAGCTTTCAGCCACAATCTTTTAAAATTTAAAACACTATTGTTTTCTCTGAAGTATATGTGGAATGATTCTCAAATCATTGTGAAGTAAATATTCTAGCATAATAGACTGGTTACTCAAAAGTCTTGTGCAGGACTTTTAAGTATGAGTTAAATGGGCTTATTTCAGCTAGTTTTATTTTCACAAAACCTACTAACCACGCATATTTTTTTCCTAAAAAATGCAAACATGTAAATTTATTTTGGTCACATATTATTGTAGAGCAGTTTGTGCTTATTACACAAAAAATACAGGTTGGTCAATAATATGTACCTGAAAAAAGCTCAAATATCAGAGCATGTCCAAAGATCTTATGGGCCCCAAAATCACCTCAGACCCTAGAGGGTTAATTGCGCTCAGGTGCACCTCATCACTACGTGAGTATAAGAGGGCACGAGCGTAGTGCACATGCAGCTTTTCACTTCAGAGCCTACGCCGTTCTGAGCTGGAGACCCCCTTGACTTGCGTTTGGAGAAGTTGCTGTGGAGTGTCGTGCCGGCCTGCAGAGCCATTTAGTATTTGCTATGCTAGTAATATGCTATGCTAAATACTTCATTTGGAGAACTTTTGATTTTCTCAATACTTTTCAATACTTTTTTCACCCTCAGATTCCAGATGTATCTCAGTCAGACATAAACATACATGGATAGAAGAGTCTAGTAAACTTCTAAATGTAATTGTAAATATTGTCCTATCCTAACAAATTGTTATTATTATTATTCTGTTTGATTATAGGCATATTGTACAGCACTTTATGTTGCCAAATTGTGCTTTAGAATAAAAGAACACGAACAAACTATTCAACAGATGAAATTTGCTATATATATATATATATATATATATCACTCGTCATGTTGACTACTCAACACAGACCCAGTGTGCCCATACAAAAACCAAAAAACAATCAACAAGCTGACCAGTCAGTGCAATCTCCATCAAAAGCTGAGAGACCATTTGAGGAGGCTCAGTGCACAGACTCCTTCACACAAGTCTTGCTGTATCCCTGCGATCCTCTAATGAAAACAACAGATGCCAGATGTGGATCTAAATTGCCAATGATGAGCTGATTTTGCCAAGCTTCTCCATTGACAGTATTACGATGCAGCCTAGTTGGGTCTAATCTTGTTGACAGCAATAAAACAGGTGGTTCAACAGAAGCCAAGCTCCCTTACATGGAGGGGCTTACAACAACAGGCATCATCTCTGACAGATAAAGCTAGCCAGAAATCCATGTGTGAGGCAGCACCTTTCTGTGATATCTTAAGTCGCACTGTTCCCAATAAAGTTAATCTTGGCCAGTGCCCATGTGAGCAGACAGATCTGTTTATTCTGCTCCGCTAGACAGAATGAAAGCTGGCCTTGCTGTGAGCCGCCCCGCAGACTACATTGATTTACGCCTGCAGACATTCAACTGAAAAATATTACCACTGGATTCTCTAAAATCACACTTAAAAAGGAAATAGGAAAAGGATGAAAGGTCACATCACTTCAGTTGGTTAGACAGGTAATATATACATAACCTACCCAGCATGCATCAGCAGTAGTGATACAGCTGAAACAAAATGACTCTTTTCGGCATCTGTATGCTATATTATAGATGAAGTATGTAATATTTTTAATATTTGATAAATTCCAAGGGCAAATTCCAATAGATAGCTTGGACAGAATCTCAGTTTATACACTGACACACTGTGTTATGGAGCAACTGGCAACATGGGATGTTAAAATAGGCCTACTATTGGGTAAATTGGCAGAATGGGCAGAAACACACAGACCAAAACAAAAATAGGTATTTCATTTGCCAAACAAGCATGCAAAGTTTCCTAAATATGTATAAACAGTTAATGTTTTAGTATTCATATGATTATTTTGTTTGCACTGCAAAAAAAACAGAAGAAAAGTCTAACTTGATGACATTTAACATACAGTAGATCTAAAAAAATTAACTGGACAATATTTATGACACCTAGATTTATTGACAGAAATGGGCAATATAGTAATCAAACTTGCAACGAGTTAAAATGGTCAAAAGTTGACTCAACTTTTGTGTTGTGTGTCACACTGAGCATGAATAAAATATCTCAAGGCTACAGGTCAATCTGCAGAGATCTTAAGAGATCTGTGTCCACTGTGCACAATACCATCAAGAGGGATACAGCCCTTACTGCCTACAGGCACTGAAGCTAACTTCCCTGGACGTGGATGGAAGAGCAAACTTAAAATAAAAATGACAACAAAGGATTGTTGATTTAATTCAAAACAAATTCAAGCTGATCTGCAGACACAGATCTGTACAACAATGTCAGCTAGAACTATCCGTTGTCATCTGAATGAAAAGGGACGCTATGGTAGGAGACCCAAGAGGACACCACTGCTGATACAAAAGGCATAAAAAAGCACGACTGAAGTTTGTCCAAACTTATGAGACAAAGTCACAATCTTTCTGGGAGAACATACTGTGGAGAGATGACACAAAAGTAGAGCTTTTTGGTAAAGGATATCATGGCACACAGTTCCTACAGTCAAACATGTTGGAGGTTCAAAGGTGTTTGGGGGTTGCCTTGCTACTTCTGGCACTGGATGCCTTAACTGTAAGAACGGTATTATGAAATCGGATGATTACCAAAGGCCAGTGAAAAAAGAAGAAAGCTGCATCTCCACCAGTGGTCATGGGTCTTCCAGCACGACAAAGACCCAAAACACACTTCAAAAAGCACTCACAAATGGTTACAAACAAAGTGCTGGAAAGTTCTGAAATGGCCAGCAATCTGAAGTCCAGATCTGAATCCCAAAGAAATCCTTTGGGGAGATCTTAAAACAGTAGTTGGGAGAAGGCATCCTTCAAATCTGAATGATTTAGAGCAGATTGCAAAAAAAAAAAATCCCAGTAGAGGCATAAGAAACTCATTAATGGTTACAGGAAACAATTGATTTAAGTTATTTTTCTCTAAAGGTGGTTCTACCAAATATTAAGTTATGGGTGCCAATAGTTCTGTCCAGTAAACATGTGAGTATTAAAACATCTACAAATAGGAAAAAGAGGCTACAATTTGCACAAGCTCACCAAAATTGGACAGTTGAAGACTGGAAAATTTTGCCTGGTGTGATGAGTCTCGATTTCTGTTGAGACATTCGAATGGTAGAGTCAGAATTTGGCGTAAACAGAATGAGAACATGGATCCATCATGCCTTGTTACCACTGTGAAGGCTGCTGGTGGTGGTGTAATGTTGTGGGGGATGTTTTCTTGGCACACTTTAAGCCCCTTAGTTCCAATTGGGCAACGTTTAAATGCTATGGGCTTCCTGAGCATTGTTTCTGAACATGTCCATCCCTTTATGACCACCATGTACCCATCCTCTGATGGATACTTCCAGCAGGATAATGCACCATGTCACAAAGCTCGAATCATTTCAAATTGGTTTCTTGAATATGACGATGAGTTCACTGTTCACTAAAATGGCCCCCACAGTCACTAGATCTCAACCCAATAGAGCATCTTTGGGATGTGGTAGAATGGAGACTTCATGCATCCCACAAATCTCCATCAAGATGCTATCCTATCAATTTGGGCCAACATTTCTAAAAAATGCTTTCAGCACCTTGTTGAATCAATGCCACGCAGAATTAAGGCAGTTCTGAAGGCAAAAGGGGGTCAAACACCATATTAGTATGGTGTTCCTAATAATCTTTCAGGTGAGTGTATATATATATATATTTATATATATATATTTGTATCCCCAAATCCATATGTAGTCTTTTTAGAAATCGAATACACCTAGACTCACATTCACTTGCAAAATTTTGTTTTTTTGAGCACACTTCCATATGTTAACATTTTTGCCAGTTCAGTCACTTTCTATTCCTTTAATTCATGCTATCATAAGCCCTCGTTGATTGTCTATATTAGCAAATGCTCACAAACTTGATAATCCTGAACCCCAGTGCTCAATCTTGACTAAACATAACCTCAACATTGTAGCGCCATCCCTTGCCAGTTCTCTCGCCCACGTGAAGCGTCTCCCCTGCAGATGAGACTCAGTGTGGGAGGGCGCTCTGTCATGCTGATGTGATGTGCTTTTGAATTCACAGTAAGATTCGTTTCACGCATGCAGCCTTATCCTCTCTCCACAGAGGAAAGCTTCGTTCGCTTTCATCAAAACATCTCTTTAATGTTTTTTCTACATTCTTTCATTTATGACTTCGTTATGTTCCATTTCTAAGGGCTTGATATGATTCGTCTTTTTTGGTGCAGCAGGTGAACAGGAGATGAACTTCTGTTTGTTATGCAAAGATGTAGATGAAGGAACAAGGGAACGGGCAGCTAGAAATAAGATGCTGCAGAAGAGAAAGTTTGACAGGTGACAGGTTTGAGTTTGTAAGCATTGCATTTTTATGGAATTCATAGAAGAGAAGAAAGCTTTTGTAGTTGGTAGATTGTAACCCTTCCCTAGTTTTTTGATGAAAGCTTAAACACACTGTCTTTCTATATTCCGCACAGTCCCTCAAAGCAAGTCCCCAAACATCAGCTGAATGAGGCTGTGCAAACAAAACACAGGAGAGGTTAGGTTTATGTAATCAGTGATCACAGCAGAGATACATTAATCTCCACCTTCAAACCCTTCCTATACATAAAAGTAACCCCTCTTTTCTCCACCCCCACAATCCTATGAGTGGCAGCCAGCATTTTTGCAGACATAAATGGGTAAGGCCACATTCGCATATATGGGTAGGTTTACATACATTTTTTTTAAAACGGAGTGTTCCTAATTTTACTGAATGTGCACTTGTAGTGTACTTCAAATTTTAAAATACATTGATGTGGTTATTTTTTAAAAATTAATTAATTCATTCATTTAATTAATTAATTAATTAATAATCATCATCATTATTTTTAGATTACGATGTTTTTATAATCTTTTGGGTTGCTTTTATTTTAAGATTACTTGTTACTGTGTAATTATACATTTATGTAATGAGTCATTTCAACTAAGTAATATTTACCTACAATGTGGTTAGGGTTAGGATTAGTGTTTGGAATAGGGTTACTCACATGCAATTATAGATGATTAATTGTTATAATAATAGTAAGTACACATAACAAGGACATCTTAAAATAAATTGGAACAATCTTTTGCTGCACTTATTAGATGTGTTAAATGATATTTGATCTACTAAATTATTTTTTCATTATAAAAAATGTGCAATTACAATATATATCTATATATATCTATTTCGAATGAATGAATGAATAGGAATGATACTAAATTACATTATAGTTCATCACAATACTTGACATAAAGATGTATGCGAGTTATTTCTGTAGTATGTACTCTTTTTAAAAAGTGTACTTCCTTCCCTCAGGGTACTGACACACATCCGCATCCGTAAATTTCCTCACATCTCCATTTGTAAATTTCCAGGACTAAAAAACACATTTTTGGTGAAGCTTTGTTTTGTGAATCAAACCAGACTGGACAACAATATTCTTGTCACGTTATACAGTGTGAGAGAGCTGCTCTGAGCTGTGTGTCACCTAAAGGTTTTAGATCTGTCTTGCACCAGAGCTGCTCACGTCAGTTGTGTGATCTGTAAAGGCATGATCAAAGTTCCACTCGCTACTCAGATATAAATGCTGCTTTCATTTGCATTTAATACTTGTGCTGACTAGCCTTTGCAAAATCTGCTGAGAACGAGGATTCTTGCTAACCATTTAAAGTGTTTGCTGGCTGCAGAGTGCTATCAGAGCTCCTTCCAAACCCTCCACCTCCCCAGCTCCTCTTGTCTAGATCTGCTATGGGATTTATGTATGCCAATTCATGCGACAACTGCATATTTTACATGTTCACAGCAGCATGTCTTTGAATCTATTCATAGGCATGCACTTGCAATAGCAAGTCCATACCTTCTATGGAACAGACATACACTGCCAAGACCAAATCCATTCATGTCATGTCATGGTAAAAACCATTTGAGAGTTGTTATAATAGAAAAAAAAATGTCTTCCACACAAGAATAAAAGTCATACAAACTTTAAAATGCATGATGACCAGCAAATGAAACCATTTTTCATTCAAGCTATTCCTTCTCAGAATCAAAGGCAATACGTCCAGGATTATATGTGTTTTGGTCTCTGTAGGACAAGTAAACAGAAGGTGATGAATGTGATAAGGAGCTCTTTGTTATTGATTTGTGTGGTCTGGCTACTTTTAGAATGCATTAGTTTTGAAGAACCTGGTAATCATCTTGTTTTGAAGTGGTATTTCACTTTGAAATATTTTGAGACATAAATCTGATTATGTGCCGTTGATCAGTGAGCTGAATTCAAAGTCCTTCTAGCTATAGATTAGTACATTTTGCTTTCCATTTATTTTAGTGACTAACTCTGGTCCTTTTCTATAACTTCCCACCTCTTTGCTTAGTCTCTCAGTTTCTCACATTCTTTCTCACTCGCAAATGCAAGCCATGTTATGATCCAGTACACTCAAAACCATTTGAGCAGTGGAGACATCAAAGCTCATGGAGTTGTAGTATGTCACCCGATTGCATCAGGACTGGAGACTGAAAGACCACCCCTTCAGCCCATCGTGTTCCTCGATATAGTAGCAATCGAAAAAATAAATAAAAATTCTTCAAACATCAGCACTCCCTTGATGTGATGGCCTGGTAGGGACATATTTCTTAAAGTGAGAGGAAGTAAAGGAAGCTGATCACTGTTTCAAACTAAGTGAAAGGGACAGTAAGTTTGGGCAGACCATTTCAATGAAAGCTTGCTACTAAGTGCTCATAACCAACTACAGAACATTTGCAAATGTGATGCCACAAGCTTTCAGATTCTGAATTATCATACTGATTGCAGTTCTGTAAAAACTAACCATCGCTTTGATTTTTTTTAATTATTATTTTTTCACTTGATTTGTGTGCCTAACCTTATTTCTCAATTGTTTCTTTATTTGCGACTACAGTAGTTATTGCGTTGGTCGATATGTAAATGAGATGTTGCGTCTTTGTTCTTTCATTTGTGCGTTTCATGAAATTTCCATGCATATCGGTGCTATTTTGGTGTCATGGTCAGCTGGAGGTGCCAGCACAAGTGTTTTGTTGTCATGGATTCATTACCACGAACTCATGACTCCGCTCTGCTTGTTTGTTGTCATGGAGCTTCATTGTTTCATGTCTAATGTCTCTAAGCTTCCATGTTTCAATGTTATGCCGTCAACCCAAGCCTAGTTCTTTGTGTTCCTGCCCTGTATTCTGGATTTATCGCTGCCGACCCTTGCCTCCCTTTGATCTATGCCTTTGTCTCAATCTAAGGACTCTGTTTACCAGTATTTGACCCTCGCTTGTTTCTGTTTATTCTGTCTATGCCTCTTTTGATCCCGTTTGCTGATGCTCGACTTTGTCTGCCTGACCCTGTAACACAATTTGCAGTCCGAACGCTTCACGTCCTCATTCATAACATTTGGAATTGGCACTAAGTGTATTAGAATAGTGTTTCATCAACCTTTGTTATTGATAACCAATAATATATTTTTTTATTATTATTTTTTTGTTGCTGCTAAAGAAAATCACTCCTTGTTTCTAAACCTAACAATTGTTTTGTGTCCATTCCAGACAACATGCTATTACTGTGTAAAGAAGAAATGCACAGAAAAAAAGAAAGTGCAAATAACAGAAAAGAGAGGAACAAGTGATAAAGACCAAATCTGCCTGAGAATCTCGAACACCTACGAAACGAGTCCGATACCACAACATCAAGGGATGCAATGAGAAGAGTTTTATTAGGCATGTCTGACTGGGAATAGTTTGCAGACTGGCACAACTGGAAAATTCATAATGACAGTAATTACCATAAACTCTTGGCAAATCTCTTGTATGTGGTCTCATCAAGTGCTTGATGGATGCTGTGATGATTTTGTTTATTGAACATTGCTTTTCATGGAAAGAATGAAAAAAAAATAAATGTTCATGATTTGTGATGCTGTGGCTCTTAACAAGCATTGTGGTGTTTACTAATAACAAGGCAACAATATGCAGGATGTTGAGTTACAATTAAATGCCATGTTAATTTAAATATTTTTCAAGGGGAAGTAATACTACATTTTTATCTGTTGTTATCAAATTTTTTATCTGTTGTTGTCCGTTTACTTTAAATTAAAATTCTCAGTGTTACCATGATTCTTCAGACCAGGAATTTGCAGAAAATGAAAACAAGTGGACACACATAACTTCTGATGCAATATTACGTGTGCTCTTGCCAGTGTAGATTCAGATACGCACATCAAAGAGTCGAGGGGGTTACAGATCTAGAACAAAAGACTCTAATGGTAAGCTGCACATTCATTAACACAATGAAAACTCCATATCCTTTTTGAGGAGTTTCTGGCTCAACTGCCTCAGGGGACATGGCAAAAAAACAACATTTCCATCTACAAACTTTTCGGTGTACAAAACGTGATGTTCAAACAGCACAGTAGCTGATGCTTATAGCAGTGAGTTTATAAAAAAGGAAAATCTAACATTCATGCAGAAGATGGCAAAGTCAGGAAATGTGAGTTATTGTGCACTTTTCCACAAGAACTGTAAATGCAACACGGATAGACAGGAAAATCAGGCCAGAAAAGTATAATAAAAGTGGTAAACAGCTGACGATACTAAAAACAGCAATACATAAAAGCATCGGATGGGAGAAGAAATAGATTTAGAAAATTAATTAGTTGATGCACTGTACAGTAAATTGAAACTCCATAAATTGTAAAACTATAATATAGAATGGTGCATTTAAAAAAATAATTATATATATATATATATATGAAAATTAAAACAAGAGTTTTAAAAATATTAATTTGTATAAATATATATTAAATAAAAAATATATTTTATCTTTGTGTACTAGAATTACCCCTTGACACAGCTTGGTTGAGTCACAAGGGTATTTAAAGTTTCTGGCAACAAGAGATATAATAAACACTCTTGTGAGAATGCAGAATTGCACATGAATCATGCATGGTTGGTCTTTAGAAAACCTTGACAAATAACTTATACTGTATACTCAGCCTGAGAAATGTTTCCATAAGATAAGTAAATTCCTTCTTGGTTATCAAGGAGAAAGGCTTACAACCTAAAAACATCAGCTAGTTCCAGAGATCTTTAAGAGATGCAAATTTGACCACATTTCATTCCAAGATGCAGGTCCCTGTTGCTTCTTTCCCTTTAGCTAAAGGGATGTAAAACGAAATTTAAATGCCCAGAAGCTGCATCTAAGGCTTTCCAAAAGCTTTGCAAAAAGATTTACAAGTGCTTCAATTTCTTAAGAATCCAGACCCTTCATTACCATATGTTGAACAGAAATAGGGCTATGAGTCAAGTATTGAAAGAATGTAATCCCAAAATTCTGAAAATCCAGTTAAAGCCTCTAGCTTTTTATTGAGGAACACTAACTCCTACCTGAAAGAATCATGAGCTGTTGCTGATAAATGTGGTTGTGCAGATATGGAAGCACAATGCCAATTTCTAAAACTAATAGAAAACAACATGACAACAAGACATAAAGGAATACTTTACCCATCAACGATCAGGAGCAGAAGATCTGCAAAGTTTTTTCATGTTATCCACTAAAGCATTGTCAGGCTGCGTTAATTAGGTCAACCAAAATCAGGCACTTTACATAACACCCGATATACTTACATCGTTAGAAGAATGGCATCTACACTAATATTAGTCTGTTTCATTCTTATTCTGAGGCCACCATAGCATCCCAGATCCAGTTCCTGTATCCAGTCCATATCCATATCAGATATGGTATGCAATTCTGATATGGATGCAATTTATTTCTACCCAACTCTGCAGTTCGCATTTTGTCTGGGTATTTTGAACTTCATGCTATTACACGGGCCGGCAAATGATACAAATTATAGGTGCTGATTGAAAGACTGATGTGGGCCAAAAATAAAGAAACGTCAATTTCCTCTTGTTGTTACAAAGTGTAGGCCTGCATTTGATTTTGAACTCTCAAAAACCCAAGCCACTAAATCAGAATACATACTGACACATGCTGCCTCCAGGCATATATTTATCATTCATAGCCATAGTAAACTTATTCTGTAAAATTGAATTTCATCCAATATTTCTTTGTGCAAACTATACATCACTGTTCCCTTAATCCAATAAGTATTACAATGCTTACACACACTCTCCTTACAGTAGACACACTGCTTTGTGTAAACCAATTTACCAACAAAACCCATATGAGAGGCGCTGCTCCTCACTACTGCATTAAAATAATGAGGATGGTTTAGGCATTCTAGAGTGAGGCTTGAGCTACTGCAGATAAATGAAAATCCATTTCAGAATAGAATAATGAGTATATGTTATGATCATCTTTGAAGCTGTCTAAGGGGAGAAACACTTTTTACTTTTCTCGAAAAAAGTTTGTCACTGTTATATTACGTCAAAGAGTGGTTTAAAAAAATAAAAACAACTAAAGGACACAGTTAGACAATCAAAGGAAATGTGGTATGGCTAATTTATATCAGATTTGCATTACTGCACTTTCAAACAAATAATAATCAAGTGGAATTATTTAGAAATGGCAGATATGCAAAAGCATTAATAATTACATGCATAACTGCTTTTTTATGTTTTAGAACATGTTTGCGTTTTAAATGAAATGGCTACAAGTCACAGTTTTGATTCATAGTTTTTAGTTTTTTATAAATGAATGCTTTCCAAAAAGTAATTAAACACTTTTAAATCTGAAATTAGTCATTGCCACTATTTTATTATTTATTTATTTATTTTTTAAATCGCTGCAATTGCTTTAACTTTAATTATTCTTTTGATTTGAACAGAGAAATAACTTAGCCGCAACAGGCTTCGAAAAAGTTATTTATTTGAAATTGTTTTGAAAGAGAAAACTTCTACATGCTTTAATTGCATTCAGACTAATTTTACTGAAGACGCGATGCAAATGATGTATCCAAATGTACTAATTCAATTTCATTAGCAACGCTTAATTGACCGGGTTGAGTTGGAATTTTGCCCGGCTGATATCACTTTATACTCAGCTTCCATGAAACTCATAACACAGCGCAGGTTCCCGTGAGAGAGCTTCACACATGCTCTCTAAAGCTCAAAGCTACAAAGCTACTTTGCCATTCCACTGTTTAATTTGCCTTTTCAGTATGCCAGTCAGTGGGTGGCTGAGCCTTAGAAAGGAGAGCAAATTCACTGCTTCCTGTGAAGTTTCCCAATACACATTATAAATTCTGATTCATGCTCGCTAATTAACTGATTTAGAGTTCACATGTGATCTATAAGGAGAATGTGGAAAAGGATCGACACATGTCTTAATGAAAGCACTCAAGCATGTGGCTTGAATCTACTGTAGCATTTCCCCCTGGGAATACACAGATTTGATGTGCTGGAGGGATAGTGTGAGAATTTTCAAAGGTGTAATGCACGTCCATAGCATTGGTAGGAAGGTTCATTGGAAATACATGCTTGTGGTGACAATTCTGCAACACTGATAATACATGCCTTACTGTAGCATTTTGTATGGCTAAATAGTTCACAATTTCCACTGAACATTGGTACGTTTCTGCAGATGCATGGTACTAGCAATTCCAACATCGTGGGTTTAATTCCAGTGCTTGAGCCAAGAACTTTCTGCAGCGCTGTCTTCCACTGTCTCGACATAGAGGTCAATTCAACACAGTCACAGCAGGAGTTGAGGTCCATCCTCTCATACTTTGATGTTGAACACAGAAATCTATGCTTGATCTAAAGCTTTGAGCTCTTCAAAGATGTCAAAGAATTTGTCAGTTTCATTTAAAATCCAAATATTTAAAATAAAGAGCGAAGTACAGAATGTTTGATGTACAGTGTGGTAAGACTATGACAAAAAAATGTGCCGCTCTTTCAAAAATGATGCACAATTTGGTTCATCTGACAGCATTGTGATTAATATTTAATGACCGCAACCCCTGCGGAAACATTATGAAACTGAAACCCCACACTTTCTCTTTGGAAAACAAAAGCCTCCCATTGACTCTGCTGTATGATTTATTGCTAGTAATTAATCTGTAAATCTCACAGCACTCATGAACTTTCTTTATTGCTATGCAGTGTTCCGCCAAAACAGAATTGGATGAATTGCCCTAATATTTTTAGATTGGAGAAAAATTTAATGAGTTTTCATTTGTTTGCAATTAATGTAAAAGACACACTGGCTTCATACACATTGCTAAATACAGCTGGCATTCCTCTAACGAGCACTTTCTGTGCTGTGTACAGAATTGAACTGAACAGCTAGTTGTTAATGCAGTGAAGCCGCTCTTTTTAGAGCACTGACAGCTCATCTGAGATGCTGGGTTAGAAATTCACAGAAACAGAGGTGCGTGTCCTAAATCTGTAGCACTGTGATTTAAGGTTTGGCAATCTATACATTATCATGAAAACATGCAAGCAATTTTAAATCTAGTATCTAACAAACACATAGTCCTTGTAGACACATGTGGCATTTTCAAACTGAGTGCATCTCAAAAAAAACATGGTGGTAATTGGCCAGCAAATTTTTAGCACCATGTTAGGCAAGGTAAAAGGCCAACTGGAACGAAATTGGGTGGGCCTGCTTGACTAACAAGCCTGAGGGTAATTTGAAAGAAATCAACCACTGAGGGGTGATATTTTATTTTTTAAGGGGGTAAATGATTGTACGTTGGGCATTTGTTTTACACATACATGTTTGTTTTTATAGGACAGAACTTTGCCTCTAGAACCGCTAGTGTCAATCAAATTGTTTGTTAAATGATTGAGAAATGATAGAACTCCTTATATTTTTTTTCCTCTTTTTATTATTTAACTTTAAATTAAGTGGCCCTAATACTTGTGTACTTACATAGTTACTAGATGTGTACATAGTATCTACAGCTGTAATATTTATGTAACTACCCTCAGAATGATATGTGTAAGCATAAATGTAAGTGCAAATGTGTAACATGACATTTCTAACAACAATTTTACGGTGTCCATAATAGAGAGTAATTACCTAGTAAGTAAATATTTAATAGTAGCTGTTGTAGCTACAGTTAAACAGCTACATATTTAACCAAAAGATTGCCACATATGAGTTTCAGACTTTATACAATGTAATTATAAATGTAAGTACACAGACATACTGTTAGCCACTTAAAATAAAGTGTATCAAAATTGTTCTGAAGTATACTTCATGTGTATCAATATTGTACTCCTTATCCAGCTGCACCTTACTTGATTTCACCCACCAGTACATAGCTGAAATACATGAAATATCTGTCTAATTGCATTAAAATTACATAATATTGCGCAGGCACAAGCTACTTAAAATAAAGTGTATCAAGATTGGACTTAAGTGTGCAAGTAGTTGTGTAACAGTAGTACATCTACAGGCTGTCCCATAACTTAAGTCAATTTTGTAAGTACAATGGCTACTACCAAGTACCTAATAAGGCAATTACTCTATATTATTGTACCTTAAAATGAAGTGTTTCCTACAGGGTAACATTTTGGACACCAACCAGAATTTATATGCAAAGCCTAGTTTACTGGCCACTGCTGTCCATATGAATTGTCTACTTAATAAAGAGTGTAACACTTTCTTTATCAAAAACTGCTCTCAATCCTGTTACGCAATTGTACTTTCATTATCAAAAAGTGTTTTACCAATGTCCTGTTACACATTTGTAATCACTTGTGTGTGGTTAAAACATATGGGTAGTTAGACATACATTAGCTGTAGATACTACGTACCGATGTGTACTCACACGGTGTTTACATACTACATACACATTTAGTTACTATGAAAATAAACAATTAACATAAAGTGGAACACTTTTTCCTTATATGCTTAAATGCCTTAACTGCTAGAACCCCGTTAATCACTGCTTGCAGCAACAGTATATCATATTTTGGTTTCTTTAACAGTCTAACAGGTTTTTAGAAGCAAAATGTTACGTGTGTAAAGTTGTCCATTATTTTTTTTTTTTACCAACAAGCGGTTCTTCTTCTAATGCAGCAATTGTTTAGTTGCTCTGCTGGGCGCTTTTCTCCGGAGGCAGATGGGACAAATGTGCACCGGTTAATTGCAAGAGAAACACTTGTTCCTACTTCAGAACGTATCGTCATTGGCATCAATGCAGCTGAAGTTTTTTGGCCAGCAGCCGATGCCTGTTAAATTTCCTGTGCACGTTTTCGCTCTCACTTTCACACTCACTCATGTTCATGATCTTTAACTAAAAGCCAAAGTGCAAAAAGCGGAACAAATTAGCTCAATACTTGTGAACAAAACTCTTTTCGTCCGGTTATACTGTCAGTGCTGATAATCCCAGAAAAAGAACCATGACATGAAGGAAACAACACTTTATCATATTCCTATCCTTTTTAAATGTTTAAAAGTAGAGAGAGTGCTTCACACTTGAAGTGGTTGGCTGAGGGTGATGGCATATGACAGGCTTCGGCAGCTGCCTGATTCTTATCTTTAGCTGAAGACACTGTAAGCAAATTAGCTTTAATGCAATCTACAATCTTTGCCTCTCTGCTTTCTTTCTCTCTTTCTTTCCTTTTTTTTTCTCTGCGTAGTTAGATTTCATAATAACCTCATAGGGGTTTCTTTCATGTGCTACAGAGTTGCAAAGGCCTTTGAATGAGAAACTTTGCGTCTTTGACATATACTAAGCCTGATCATCTAATCTCCCCAACCCTTTTGTCCTTTTTTTAGAACTTTATGTATTTATCCTTTTTAATCAGCCAACGATGGTTTATGCAATGTCTATCTCTGTCTCACTCTTCCGCTGTTTACCTGTACTGCCCAAATAAAAGTCACGGTTTTGAAGCTGGCATTCAAAACAGCCGCTGAATCAGTATCCTGCTTCTTCAACACGCTCCTTCTGTGGTCAGTGAGTAAGCAGAACCTTTTGGTTCCATCACAAGGCACAACATTGCTGCTTAGGGAAGAGATGGGTACATGTTGTACTCATCCATTCAAGTCATCAAAAACATTTTGATTTAATAATGACGGTAATAATAAACATGCACAATTTAAACATAATTTTATAAAACACATAAAGAATTAAATAAATGCTTGTGCTGGCCCTTCAATGTCTTCCCATAAATGTGATGTAAATTTTAATAAGGAAAAGAGCATTTTCTGCACTTCAGTGCGCAACCCTGGCCAGTGGAAAGTCAACCAGCCAAGCAACTGCAAACTGTAAGGTAAAGTAAAAACCTTTGGGATTAAAATCCCCAGTCTATTTATTGCAAGCATATAACAAACCAGACTACTGCAGTTTTACAGGCTTTAATTTCAAATGTGTTGGTTGGTGAATAAAACTGTTTCATTCTTTGTATGTTATGTTTTGTTTTGTTGCTAAATTACTAATGAATATAATCAGGTGTCTGACAGGGAGGAAATCTAATGTGTCATGTCAAGTTGTAAGACAATAAGGTTCATGTCTAAAGTTGGCAGATGTTCCTGCATGTATCTGGATCAGATTTCTGTCTAAAGCTGTATCACTCACTCAAGCTTTCAGCCTGGAGCACAATTTCATATCAAAGTAAGAAACAAAGTCCCACCTAATCTCAATAATGATCAAGGCTTGGCTGTTTATCTGTCAAGATCCTGAAACGAAAACATCAGTCAAAAGCTTTAGTCAGGTATTGTTTGCCCAAAGGAAAAGCGTTGTGTGATATGTTTTAGAATTAGATTTGATTTACAATCCTTTGTCAAATGATGGTTTATCCACAGTGTCAAATTTAATCTTTTTTAACCCACACTGAAGCCAAGGTTACATAATGGAGAAAAAATGAATGGAGGTAGTAGTTTTTGTTGTCTTTGTCTCAATTATGTGACAATTCATATTCAGCACCATCAGGTTTTCGTCCCATCTTTAACACTGATAATGCTGTAGCTACCCTCTTGCATTAAAATGACTGTAAATGTATTTATAATGTAACACAAGTCTTTTTTTATTATTATTTCAAATGAAGGCTGTTCTTAGAACATTGTTTCTCGAATAATTCTGCCAAGAAAGATCACACTTATTCAGTTACATATTACACACTACTTATTACTAATGTTTAAAAATAGCAATATAGTATTTTAATATACTACTATATTAATAGTATTCACTTATCAATAGTATTCATATTCATATATATATAATACACATTGTCCATAATCTTCTGAATGCTATGTATGGTATGTATGCTTACTATTCTGTATATATAAGAATGCAGCTGCCAGTCAGATTACATGATATTTCGGTAACACTTCAGAATAGGGGGTCAGAATAATGCATTAGTTAAGCAATAATTAATGGTTAGTTTGTTCATAATAAAGCATTAGTTGAGCAAAAACACACTAGTAATTAATAATTATAAAATTTTAAGGGCCCGAATTATGCATTAGTTAAACACAAATAAACTAGTAGTTTATGATTAACATGCATGCATCAGTTAAGCAAGTAAACACGTGAATAACTAATTGTTTTCCGTACGTATAGTAAGGGCATATTATCAATTATTTACAATTCACTAGTCATTTAAAAGACTATAAAAAAAAAAAAAAAAACTCTAAATACTACTCTAA
>JAUMHI010000061.1:19526787-19546049 GCA_032359435.1 Enteromius unitaeniatus
ACAGAGCTGAATTTGTTTGGTTGGGACACAGTGCCAACACGCAACAAATGACATCACGGAATAGCTGTTTGAACGTGCTTCAGTTCGGCGAACCGTTTGAACTTGAACTTGCTGCTGGACTGAATGATAGCCAGCGAGGCAAGCTATTTAGAGGCATGATGTTCCCAGCGGGTGCCGGCACGGTGAGCCCTTAAAGACATAGAGCTCACGGCGGGCTCTTACATTCACGAAATATAGCGCTTTCCACCAACTCATTGTGCGGGTGAAATAACAGCCATATAAAGCAAAAGTCCAGATTGGGGTACAGTTGCCAATGCTGGACACTAGATTTAACCCTTTACAGAAGGATTGGCTCAGGCTGGCATAAACGAAGGCCACTTGAGCTCACTGCTGGAGTACTTGGCAGAGGGGTTGAAATCATCACCCTCAGAAGCACTTTCGGCCGAGCCTTGGTTTCAGGATGACTTTGAGTCATTCTGCCCGAATTCCAAGCAGACGGGGCTCACAGACAGTGCTTGCAAATCACCTATTCACTTATCGGATGCCAGTGCAGTCTTAAGCGCCAGTGCTTTATAGTCGCTGTTTACAGGTTTTTAAGGGGCACATCAGCATCGTGGGAAGGTCCCATGTGGGGATGGTGCGAGGGCAGGGGGCTTCAGCCGTCTAGCACCTCTCAGAGAATGGATGATTAATACACCTTTGCCCACTGTTTGTCCTGCTATAAGGTCTTGGTGGGCTGCTCTGGCCGCCACATTAGCCTTAGTGTGGAGGGGGAACGACCCCTGTCCAGAAGGTGTTATTAAAAGTGACAGTATCAGTGATACTGTGCGATGCTGTCAGCATCGCGTGCAGGTCCGTTATCCATGGCTGGTTCCTCCAGAAGGAGGCTACCAAGAGGTGTTTGTGACCTTCCTCCCTGACATGGCTGATGACCTGAGGTATACACATAGAGGGAAAGAAAGGCTGGGCTAATCCTGGGCCAGTGTGTCCATCTCCCTCATGAAATATGCTGGGCAGCTGTGACGGTCCCTTAGTTGCAGCAGGAGGTTATCATTTCCAGGCAGTTGATGTGCAGGCTGCTGTCTCTCTCTGACCATAGGCCGGAGGCCGGAGAGCCTTCGTGTAACAGTACAGCCACTGGATGCTTTCCATAAGTGCAGCGCTGCGGTGCAGACTGTGTTCACCTGAAGCAGCAGGTGCCTGAGACGCCACTTGTGTGGCAGCACCCATACTTTAAGTCAGTGTTGCAGAGGCCGCAAGTGTAAGGGGCAGAACTGGATCACTGCTGAGGCTGCTGAATTAGACCAAGCATTTTCTGAAAGCTTTTCAGTGGACGTGGGCTCGCGGTTTGAAGTAGGACGCGCATCTCGCTATGAAATAGCCACTTTCATTCACCGAGTGTATGGCTGTGCCCAGGAAATCTATTTGTTGGCTGGGCGACAGCCTGCTCTTGCGAAGATCACTCTGAGCCCAAGCTGGTCTAAATGACAGGGAGAAAGTCCCTGTACAGTATCTCTCCGCCTCGGCTTGCGATTTTGTCTTAATGAACCAATCGTAAAGATAATTCAAGACGCATATTCCCATCATTCTCAGAGGGGATAGTGCCGCGTCCATGCACTTCATAAAGTTGCGGGGGAGAGATCAGAGTGAAGGACCGTGTATTGATATGCGATCCCCTCAAAGGCGAATATGAAGAATGGCCTGTGATGAGGGGCTTTTTGTACCTGAAGTATGCATCTTTCAGGTCCAGTGAAATCGCTATTAGGGATATAAGGCTTGTGTTTGTGCTATGAGAGGAAGCACTGACGCAGACACGTGAGAGGGAGGGGATCGCCCAGCCTTGATAGCTCAACCTCGCAAAGTTATGCTTTATTCCTCCTAAGAATGAGAGGAAAGAAATGAGAGCAGGGGCTGACCGACATCTCTGTTGTCTGTATAAATTCACTTAACATGCTCTAGCTCAGCTACAAATACACAGCCTTGAAAGGGGAGGGCATGAGAGGTTGAGAGAACCAGCTTGCGGATGCTGATCGCGCCCCTTTTTTAGAGCAAGGTGCACTGACCGTCACATTAAGCACATTGAAGAGGTGGATTGAATCTGCATAATTCACTCAACATATTCCATATCAATGGCGAATGCAGTTCTCAGCCTGAGAGGGAGAACATGAGCACGTGAAGGATAGTCAGTGAACGCGCACATCTAGACTGCGAACAGCCTGTTCGTCCGTCTGTTATCAGGATCGCGCAGCTCGAACGAGGTGCAGTAATCCTTGCATGAATCACACATAAAGGCAGGGGCTATGTCTGCATAATTTATTTAGACATACTCAATCTCAGCTGCGAAATACACCCAGTTCTCACCTGAAAGGTTAGAGCGCTTATGAGAGAGCGCGCGTTGGTAGAATGTGAAGCAGCCTGTCCGCTCATGCCCTTTTTCCAGAGCGCTATGAGGACAGCGCAGCTCGCAAAGAAAGGTGCACTGACCTTATATGAGAAATCCCCTGCCTACGCTGTATAGGTATTAGGCATCTGATAGCGCCTTCTAACATCCCCTGCCGGCCCCGCCCATTCTGGCAGGCTTCGACGGGAGTGACGCCCATTGGTCGCTCTAACACGACGCTCTGCCGATTGGTTTAATCTAAACCACTGCAAGCGACCAATGGCCATTGCAGTTTCACTGCGTGATTGAATAGGCTTTAGTTAGGAGGAAAATAGGAGTATTTCCCATAAGCGTCTAAGCAGACGCAGTACGAGTGAAGTATCGACAGGAAACCAGTAAGCATTCAGTGTAAACATTGCATGTAGACCTGCATGTTAACATTTATTTACTAAAAGATTTGTACTACTTTTCGTAAGTTCAGATTCAGTAAAAAAAAATAAAAAATAAAAAAAATAAATAAATAAATACTACTACTACTACTACTACTAATAATAATAATAATAATAAAATAAATAAAAGTCATATTTTTATACAGAAAATATGCATTCAATTAATCAAGTTAATAATAAAGTAAAAAAAAAAAGTTATATTAATCAAATAATCCTGAAACTAATCCGTGAAACATAAAATAAGCAGCTCAACATTTTCAACATTAATAATGAGCCACATTTCTTGAGAACCAAATCAGCATAGAAGAATGTATTTTTTATAAACAGATAATTACTTGTCATAAACACTACGCTAATAACAAAATGCTGACTTGAAGGATGTGATACTGAAAACTTGAATAACAGCTGTTGAATGCTCAGCTGGACACGTTGCCAAATTTTAAATACATTAAAAATATTTCCAATTGATATAATTTTTCAGAACATGCATCACTAATTTACTGCATTTTCATCAAATAAATACAGCATTGGTGCACATAATATTGCCAATCACAAAACATTTGAACAGTAGGGTATTTAAATTAGGTCTCCAAAAGAAATATATCATGCCTGGAGAAAGATGTCCAATAGCTTTTTCATGCATCTTCACAATAGTTGAAGCAGACAGGGAAATATGAAATCTGTTCATGCACAGGAGCTCTCCAAAATACGGTCAGGTATTGATAAACCATCTACCAAGGTACATGCACAGCAAGTAATTATTTAGCTATTCAATGCTGTATATATCTTACAGAAGTGAAAAGAAAAAAGAAAAAAAGAAAAAAAACATTGGCGTGACCCACTGTGCAGTGCAAATCAATTTGTCCAGCTCTGTACTTTCAGTGGGTCCACTTTGTGACAATTCCAGTGGGTCTGAACGCTTGATAGCTCACTGTTCATTCCATTTTATTTGTTGCTTTTAGCTTTCGGACCAGCACTTGTTTCAATTACCACTAACAATAATGTTTTCGAAACAGCATACACTGTCCCTCTTTTCTTTGAAATGAAGGTATGAATGGCTTTCTGGACATTAATCTGTTATAGCAGGTGCTTTAATATCTCATACAGTGTTCTTGCTGTTACCGTGGTTGGGAGGTTTCTTCTGTTACCCTTTAATTCAAATGCATGCTGCTTTTTGTTATGTATCATATCACACAACAGAGAGTTTTGTATTGTAATGGGCTGCCACATAATTTGCATGGATTTTGTATTGTGTTATATGATGCATTGTTTCTCCAACCCATTTATCTGTGCGCTACTTTTGTCTTGACATCCACACACTAACATGGACCACAGAAATGCACAATAACAACAGATGTTTCTGCTCCATTAACTGTTATTAGCACTTGTTTAAATGCATTTGTTTGGTGTGTGAGGGGATGAGGATGTGGTTTAAACCAAATTGTCATGGTGCTTTGGAAGGTGTGTCAGTGTCATGAATGGGACGTGAGGCATGAAAGTTCATGTGCAAAACAGGTTTATTCGGGCTCAGGGTCAAAAACAGACAAAAATGAAATACAGGCAGACAAAAAACACGTAGGCAGAGACAAAGAGTAAACGTAATCCGAAGCAAAGGTCAAATACCAGATAATCGGAGTACGAAGGAGAAGGCAAGGCGGAGGTCCGTGGAGAAGCAGATGTTGGCAACGAGTAAATCCAAACAAGATACAAGAACACGAATGACAGGCAAAGACCAGGTTGACAGTGTAAATGAACCGTGACTAGACAAACAAACAGACTGGTATATATACAGGTGGAACTGATTGAATGATTGAACCAAACTAGCAACAGCTGTGGGGGAGAGATGCATACTGGGAAATCACAATTCAATATATAAATCAATAATGCCCAAACTTTACTTGAAACTTGAGCCCAAAAAAGAAAAAAACCCTCACAATTGGTTACTAATGTTCAGGTGCTAGACAAGTATCTACTTGTCACAAATATTTGACAATTATCCCGGATAGCTCAACCACACAATACCACCGTAACAAGGGAAAAGGCAAAAAGATCCATTCTGGGTCTCAAATTCCTTGCCCGACGTAAATGTAATTCTCTTCTAATTAATACAGCCGTTTCATCTATGGGACCCTCCTAAAAAGGACAAGCCATTCTTGTAACTTTCTTCTCTGTTTGTGTCCGAAATGTGGGCATTGAATGACGAAGGCTAAGGCGAGAAATACCGCTTCGTCTTTAAAAAAGGGGAGGAGAACAACAGAAACTCAGAGTTTAAAGAATAAAACCTGCTCCCGACCAGGTTAGGTTCAGAGTTACCACAGTAACTAACTCTGAGTAATAGCTACCTCTCTTTCAGAAACAGGCTTGAGTTACCCTGCTTTCTCGGATTTGACAAATCTGCCTTTTTGAAACGGAAAACCCAGCGTTTCCCTTATCTCAGGGTTACCAAACTCTGAGTTTTCACTTAACCTCCTTTTTGAAATAGGCCCCTGGAGTGCCATCAACAGTCTTTAGCTGGCAGCTCCAGCTGGGCATGACAGTCAGCATCCTAAAAGAATCAACATGTGCCACAGTATTTAGCAAAACACACACGCCACAAACCAATCACTGTTTTCTCTCTGGTGTTTGGTCGAACTTCTCTCTCACTGGTTGATCTAATTGCCAAGATGAAATGCATCAATTTCCTGCAGGAATTGAAAAAGCAGCTTTAAATCTTTTCATCCATTCTCCAATCCCGCCTCCCTCTAAAAGCTTCTAAAGTCTGTGTGTTTGGAAAATATTAAGGATGCGTTTCAATGTAATACAAAAGTTCAAGGCTTTGTGGAGATTAGTTTCTCTGAAGTTTAATTGAGAACTTAATCTAAAAAAAAAAAGAAAGAAAAAAGCATCACTCAGGTTAGACTTGTTTAACTCAGTTGTGTTCATGTCTTTTTTTTTTTTACATTTAGAGACAAAAGCTGATGGCTGTTTCGTATGAGACACAAAAAGGGGTCTTTTTTAAATGAGCACTAACTATCACTTTTCAATTCCAGTCTTATTTTACACTATTATTGGAAGAGAGTGTTGCATAAGGACATTTTACTTTAATTTTATGATTTATGTTCATCTAACGGTTTTGTTGTTGTTGTCATGTGTTGGTCTATGTTCTTCTTTTTTTTTTTTTTGATTCTGTCTCTCACATGTTTTTGCCCCATCTGTAACTCTGCACGTCTCATCAGTGTTTGATTTCCTACCAGCTGTGTCTCTTTCAGGTGTCCTGTATTATGTCTTGACTAGTTTTGTATTTATATCACTTTATTTGAGTGCCTTGGATTTATATGTTAATCAGCCGTGATCCACACATGGGTATCTGGATTCAAATATTGGGTAAAGATATTGCCATTATTGCATATTTATTAGGGTGTGATGTTTCACTGTAAACGGTCTCAACAGTTTTATTTATTTTACTTTATTTATACATTTATGAGCATGCAACCCAACACCTGCCCCTAAACCTACCAAGATAGGTAAATAAAACACAGGATAAACCGGCAGATACAACTACTGACATTATTTATTAAAAATGATTAATATTCTGAGGTAAAATGATTGACTTGTGACAAAACGTGATCACCATCTCTCCGTCCGCGGTGACTCATCTGTGCTGCAGCTGCTGCTTTGTGCAAATTAAAAAAATGCTGCCAGGAGAATCCTTAAATCAGGCTTGGTTGAAAATTTCTATTGGCTCTTGTGTGTCTTGTGACCGATTGCGTCATACTAATGTGAAATGCTATTGGCTCTTGTGTGTCTGGTGATCATTCTACAGGACGAGAGTGTCTTTTGAATGAGATATGTGCATGTTAAGGGAGCGGGATAATTTCAGCAATTAAGCGTATATTTTACTTTCTTCTATGCATAAAGACTTCAGGCTTCAGGACTTGAAATGCAACACAACTTGTTTGTAATGCTCTTTTCTTTTACTGCTTATGGTCAGTTTTTGCTATAAATACCTGTGACTGAGCTTATATAGTCAGTTTGTGTTTTATATTGTTCAGAAATGGGTAGGTTTAGGGTAAAGGTGAGGCTAGGTGCTACAATGAAAGTATAAATTTGTATAAAATTAATCCGGTTATCTGCGTGGGTCACGGCTGATGCCTGTCACTGACTTACATTGTAATCTTATCTGTGTAAGTTTCACATCTGAGGAGGTTAAACCGTGACAGCTACATGTTTTCCAAAGTGGACCAACATAATTATGTCACTTCTTGGTGTGACACCGGATTGCTTCAGAATACAAAATCACATATTTTTGATGATATCAGAGAGTTATCTGACCCTCCATAGACAGCAATACAACTGCAATGATCCCAGATCCAGAAACATAGTGAAAACATCAGTAAAACACTTCATGTGACATCAGTGACTCAACTTCAACTTGCAAGCAGGTAAGTGTGCAAGGTGAGTTCGTATAAGGCTTACAGCTATTGAGTGAGATTGCGAGTTTCGCTTCCTTGTGGATGCGGAGGCTGTGAACTCAGGCAGGTACAACAGGTAGATATTCACAGGTGGGTGTGGGTAACTTGGATTCCTTCAAAAGGCTGTGGAGATCACATTGGCAACGGCACAGTCAGCTTGAATCACTAGCGAGAGAGAAAACCAGGTAAGCGTGGTAAGCACAGCAGTTGAGTAGCTCTGTTACCTCGAGCTCAGAAAAGAAAGGAAACATTATTCTGGGGTGTTAAACAGCGAGTGGAGTAGGCTGGGGAGAGTTTAATATGTTTAAGTTTAACTTAATTCACTGTATAAATTATATGCTGTATAAAAAAATGGGGTAGGAACTGTTGTGAACTACATTAATATCTGTTCTGAGGTGTTCTTCAGCAGCTACCCCTTAGCACAGAGAATTCTGTGATGAACAAAGGTGTGTGTCTGTGTCTGTGTCTACATTCTGTTGAAACTGGTCCACAGTGGGCTATCAAAATGGCTTCGAGAGACAAACTCAGAGTGTTCTATCCAGTGGCTCATGCAGTGCTTTATAGCAGGACACAGATAATTGGTCCATGTTACATGGTTCACATGCATAGTACAGTTTGACATTTTGTCTTCCCTTATTTAAGTGCAGGATGAGAAACATATCACCCACATCCTGACACCAAAAATTGATTGTAACCTAAACCTTTGGTTAATCACATTGTTGTCCCAGGGTCAACGAAGATGTTGACCCGGGAAAATGTCACACTTGGTAAGATCAGGTTCTGCACACAATCCTCTAGGCAGAAAAAAAATACAATACATTAATTAAAACATTTATTAAATTAGACTCCTAAACAGTAAATAATAAACAGATACATAAATATGAAGTGTAATTGGTCTAGTTTTACAAAATAATGCACATATTATTAATAAATTAATATATTAATATTGTGCAATATTTTTAGACTTCATAATTGATAAAATGTGATGGCAAAGCTGAATTTTTCAGCAGCCATTATTTCATTTTTTAGTGTCATAAGAACTTCAGAAATCATTTTAATATTCTAAGAAAATATAATGACACACAAAGTAAAGGGATTTTCACTGTATATCAATCTTGCATTAAAATTCCAAATTATAAAAACAAGATATCATCTCTGTGTGCTTTAATTCATAAAACAATCTTCTGACAGTTTAAAGAGACACGAGGCAGTAATATTGTATGAACACTATAACTCTGTCTGAGAAGAAAATGAAAACTACGAGAAGAAAGGAACATAATTATGGCATGTGTAAAGTTTTATTGCTCAATCCTCACATTGCCTGCCGTACTTGCTACAATCAAATAACTCTGAATAGCCGCGAGGCCTAAGAGCACTAAAAGCAATTCCTGTAAGCAATTCTTCATCAAAAAAGTTTTGTTTCAAATCTCCTTTCAACACATACAAAAATCACACCTTTTTTGTCACTGATTGGCTATTGTAAATAAGTAAACAACATTTAAAATCAACTCAGGTTCTTGTTTTTAATACATTATTCCCCTTTTTACATTTCTTTCAGTCTCAGAGGAAACAGTCGCTGCCAAGTGCTCAGAGTGGGAGCGTGCGGCAAGGACAGAATTGGGACAAATAACAAACTACAAACACCTGCACCGGCACAATGCGCCTCTCTCTCTCTCCCGAGTACCTGAAATGTTTCGACATGCACCTGACGGCACACGCTTCTATGAAGTGCCCGTTCTGCAAATCCAACATCTTGCGCGTCCCTCTGTTGATGCACCTTTTAGCGACCGCTATACATCAGCGAAGGTGCCGCGATAGCCGTGGCACCGAGGATGCTGATGGGAGGCGGATTTGCATATGAAACGGCAGGATGCAGATGATCGCTTCTGGGAGCCCAGACCGTGCTGCCAAAGGGGAGCAAAAGAAGGGTTGTTGGGGGGAGGGCTGCCGTGGTGCACGCCAGGCGAGTTGGGTATTTACACTTCAAACAGCATCGTCTCAAAGAGGAGAGAGTGCGAGGAAGAAAAATAGAGAGAGACATGGGTTGAAAGAGAGTTAGGGGAAAGCCTTTCTTTTGGATGCCATTCAGGCAGTTGGACCTAACAAAACACTCTCAGTGCAAAACTTTTCCTTTGTTTTACTTGGCAACGACGATGACTCTATTTTCCTCCTGTCTCTGAGTTTGCGAGAGTTTGTCACCACTTGTTAGACAAAATACCTCCATTACGGTTGTCAGTGGAGCTCTTTGAAAGGTGGGGGAGATGTGTAGCAGTGGCCCATCGCTACAAACAAAACAATACTACAAACACAAGCCATGCTGGCCGATGTCGTACGTCCAGTTCTGCGCATGAATGGATTTTGCTGTGCATGGAATTGGCAGACCTCTCTTAGGTAGTATTTGCCTCCTGTTTAGTTCCTAAGCTGTGCGGATGAATGTGAAGCTCCTGGCTTTCTTCCCAGACTGTGAAAGTCAGGGTCATTTCCAGCCCATCGGCGCTACGCATGGGCAGCTCTGCATCAGCAGTGAGGGGTCAGCTCCGACAGATGCTAAATGGGAGCTGAGGAACAGAGTCACAAGGCCAGGAACAAACAAAATCCCATGAAATATGGCTGAGCCAGGCAAAGCTGTTAGCTCTTTACCAAATATGTAATTAATCTGCATGTGTCCTTGATTGTGTAGCTTCAACTACTGGATGCACCCAATTAAACACACTTCCCTACTATTTAGTAGTAGGCAAAAGCAGTAGCACGCCCAAATTCATAAAACATTAAGCAAAACAAAAGTAACTACAGTTGCAATCAATATGAATCAAAACCCCCTTGACCTGCAAGACATTTTGCAGCAGAGAACATTTTACAAAAACAATTCAAGTTTATGAATAATGAGACAAATCTAATTGGATCTAAACGTTCATTTTTGGAAACTAAGTCAAACTTAATCATTGGTGCAGAGTCTTTTACTGTTTTAACCACCAATAAACACTGCTTGGGGGTGATTAGAAGCTTATGTCACATCTCTACGGTAATATTGACCCATTCTTCGCCCAAGAAAACTTTTTAGATCACTAAATCCTTGGCTTCCCTAATGCCACTGCTTTCTTTTTTCCAATGATAATGCAATCTGTAGAAATGAAGGCACTATATGTATGTTTTTGACTCTTGTTTGTAGATATTTATGAAACATGTTATGTTTCTCTGAAAAATAATGCTATAGCCAGTAATTCTACTCTGAAATGTGTGTTTCGAGTTGGAATTGTACCCATTTCAACTGCTAGCTGGCAATATTACATGCTGCGTCTTTAATCTATATGATCATGCCTACTTTCAGCTGATGGAAAACACAGAATAATGTTGTCAAGGAATCATGTTAAATTTGCATATAACATGGTGCTTCTCTGAAAAATAATGATAAACTAATTCTACCCTAAAATGTGCTCTAAAATTTTTTGCAGTACCCATTTCAGTACCCAATGTACTGCAGGGGTAAGATTTTACACTGGTCAATGTATGTTAGAGGTAATTAGATAATGCAATATCAGGACAAGTCATACTGCAACATTTCAAAGGCCCCAAAATTTCTTCACACCCCAGATGGTTAACTAACATGAGCAAACAATGAAGCATGTATGTATTACATATTTATTAATCTTTGTTTATGTTAGTTAATGACAATACAGTTGTCCCTTGTTAATTCACAGTGCATTAGCTAATGTAAACAAACATAACTTGTGATTTTAAAAATGCTGGAATGACATTAACTAAGATTACTAAATGCAGTCGTTGTGTCTTAGTTTATGTTTTCTAATGCTGTTAACTAACGTTAACTAACAAACCTTATTGTAAAGTGTTACCACCTTCAACAGTCCACTCAAGCACATTCTACGATCAATCCCTGAACCAAGCATAAGCATATTTGGATGTACACTTTGGGATTTTAGGAAGTTTTAGGAAGATCATCTTCAGTCTTTGCAGCAAAGGCATTACAAATCTTGCCAAAATTGCCTGATACTTTAAAGAACTCATGATGTTCTTCATGCAGTCATTGTTTCCACTTCCTGTAACAGTAATACACCCCAAAGACTGGTTCTCCTCCATGTTTGACCATGGGGATGGTGTTCTTCCGCTCATAGCCTTTTCTGAACCAGATTTATCACTAATTCATGGGCCCAAAACTTTCTAGTTAGGTAATTTCACCCCATGTTCAGGTTTTAGCTTGTTCAAATCAGCCTTTTATGTTCTTCTTCCTTCTTTTCATCTGGTCATCTTTTAAGTCTTTGGCAGTGCATTGTTGATTAGTCCTCAGTTGTTGTCATCAAACATTTTATGATATTGTGCACTAAGGTTTTGTGGCAGAGCACATTTTAAGCTAGGAAAAAGGTTACCAGCTGTTTCTAGGAATGTTTAATGACTTTAATGAAAATCTTCATGTAGCCATAGACTTTCTAAAGTAATAAAACAATATGGCCACACTTTATATTAGGTGGCATTAATTATTATGTACTTACATCAAAAATAAGTTCATTGTACTTATTGAGTGTCACGAACCAGAGACGGGAAGACATGCATATCCATTTGCAAGCTTTATTAAAAGTTCAGACGAGAGAATAATCCAAAAGAGGAAGCGTGGGTCGGCAACGGTAAATCCTGAACACAGAAACACAAAGAACTAGGGGAAGACAGATGTCTAGACAATGGGGAGACAAACTTACATCCAAACATTGACCAGCGACTAATACAAAGACATCCGGAGTACTTATACATCTGACAACGACACAGAGGCGGAGAAACAGATGAGTAACCATAACAACAGACGAGGTGGGTGGAGACAAGAGTTTGTTGATAATAAGTCCAAGACTGCAAACAGACACAAAACACATAATAGGAGTCCTAGAGCTGGAGTCCCTCACTGGCAACTCCAGCCGAGTGTTACACTGAGTTCATATTGTTTTATGAAACCCTTTTGCTACTATTGAGGTGGGATATGGGTAAGGTTGGGGACAGGTTTGGTGGTATGGGTAGGTTTAAAAGAGATGGTTCAATAGTGTAAATATATATGTAATTACATAAATTAATTACAGTTGTAACTGCATAGAGGTGTTTTAATTATTCATTTAAATATAAGCGTATAATAGATAAGGCAACCTAATATAAAGTGGGACCAACAATTTCTTCACTATAGATTCTCTATACAGTAGCTTTTGTAAGAGCTCTTAACTCTCAACTCAACTTTAGCACATGCATGGGCTAACTGTATGTATGTGTAATAGTCTAATAGAGTTTCTAAAGTTTTAATAGTGTTTAAGTATATTTTGTTCCCAAGTATTTAAATAAGTGACTAAAAAACAGCAATGTTAAAAGGGGGTGTGAAAATTATGACAGCAGTATTATTATAAAAAAAAATAATAATAATACTGTAATAATCTTATAAACTAAACTCATTGTAAAATATTACATTGACATTGTCACTTTTAAGATGTCAGTAAAGTGTTATACTGTAGATACAGTTTGTATAAAGTCATGGATCTTCAGAAAAGAGCTTACAAAGATTAGTATTTCAATAATTTTGATTGCAACTTGATAAATTACTGCTTGTGTTAAGATCCTTTGAGGTCACAGGAGAGAACTTGAGAATTGCAGTGAAGCAGCACAACTGATGGTAGAATGTCTCAATACAATAGCAAATGTAAATGTAGTATTTTCTAACCATAATCATGACCTACTCAGTGCTTATGTGATTTTTTTTCACAGGATGAAATTAAGATTATCAAAACAAGACTTTCCATCAATAAATTTCTAAAATAATAATAAAAAAAACATGTATAGACATTGCACAGCATGTGCCTTACAAACACAAAACAATATTATAGGTGGTCAAATAAAATAAAATAATCACAAGGCAAACATTGCTACATAAATAATTTATAAAGCCTCAATGAGGAGAACGCATACGGCCCTGCACTGCAGCTCTGTCCTGTACACCGGCACAGAAGAACATAAACAGATAGGTTAACAAACAAATAATAATTGAATAAATACATGATAGAGTATGATTTATGTCTATTAAATGAAGCGGAACAGCTGTAAATGTTTCATTGCAATGACAACAAGTTCCTTAGTGGATGACAAGCATTTATCGATTTTCATGTTTGCCACTAAAGTATTTATGTCTCTTGTACTCTTCAGTTAATAGAAACCACCTGACGCCTCTAGTCCTTGGAGACGACCACAGAGAGAGGAGCGGGTGACAGCGAAGGGTTCGGAGGGGATCTACAAGCCTGAGAGATTGACCCCCTCTGTGTGGAGGTTGTAGGAAGGTGGAGGCTATTGGCTGTGGTGTGTAGAAACACAATAGAGGAATGAGTCACCATTAGGGTCTCCAGCCTCCGCCGCGATGACTGCTATTCGAATAATGAGAAGTGACTTGGGAGGTAATGCACTGTGTCAGCAGTGAAGGGTTCAGCTCCCAGTGGCACTGGTGTTGTTAGTGGGATTTGACTGCTTGGCTAACCTCCCTAGTACCAGAAAAATCTTCCTCCAAACTCAGCTCAACAAACTTTTTTTTAGGATCGGAGGAAGAAATTGTATGGCTTTCAAAGTTAAAGCTTTAAGGAAAATGTTATTATCTAGACATAACTTGTGATCCTGTGATTTTGATTCACAATTTTGATTCATGGTGGACTGATAAAAACCTGTGCAGATTGACTTCCAGATGTTGGGTATTATTATCGAAGCTTATGATTTTGGCAAGCATCTGCGAGATTCAATATTGTACAATCACTGGCATACAGTAAAAAGAGTAAGGGAAACCTTATTCGTAACACTTGTTGCTTTAATATTTGAAACACAGTGGTTAATTGGAATTTTTTACATGATTTTAGAACATTTATCTACTACAAATGAATGCTGTAGCATATATTACTAACACTCTCAATGGGATTTGTAACTGTTTTACAATGTGTTGAATTGATGGCTTATTAATGCAGTCTTAATCATATCCATCTGTACAAGTCATGTTTCAATTTGTTATTTACAAACACACCAAATTCAAACAGCGCTTAAATTACATAATGTGTAATTACAAACAGTGCAGTGCTTAAACTATATAATAATATAATTATATATAGTTATATAATTCGTAGTTATAGTTATATAGTTATATAATTTGTCGTCTTTGTTTTGTGTGAAAGAAATTGTCTTAAGTAGCTGAATACTGGTTGTATCCTGTGCTATATCATATTGGCAGTTATAACACAACAACACAAACCTATGCAACACAACTCTAATCAAACCCTTTTACAGCATTATATTGGTTGACCAGGCCAACCAATTAATTGATTGAAGCAAGTGTTAATCCTCAGAAAGTGCGATGGTCCAAAGCCCAACAGATATGCACGACAATACAAATGAGACCAATTAGCAAAACAGATTGTAATCCATGATTAGATATTGTGCTCTTGAACACCTAGACAACAGTACATGCAGCTCAAACCACTTAACTATGTGAACACCCTTGTGAAATCTCAGTAAAAGGAAATACCTCAAATCTGAGCCTCATCTTAGTGGAGAAAAAAACAAACTCTTTTTTGGCGTGGCTACAGGGAAATCATATAGATATCATATTAATGTTATTTTTTTCAGGAACGAGTGATATGAGGTAATACTTTTACACATTATTATTAATAATTAATCTGTCATATATTACATGATACACTGACTAAAGCATCTGCAGGACAAGCTAATTGTAACATATTTAAATGTTTTATATAACATTATAATTTCAACTGCTTATGCATAATGCAACAATTCTTTGCATAGAATGGACTTTTGGGCAGTTACAGAATTATGGTTAGAGCCCGTTTTTAAAATGGAAAGTTATGCCCCTGGATGTCAGGTTTTGTTTTTGTTTTTGTAGACCAAGTTTAACCTTTTGTTGTTGGATGCAATGATTTTGTGGACCAGTAACATTATGCAGAGCATCCAGACAAACAGGTGTTTAGGAAAGGGCTGTGATGGTTTGATCCCATTTAGTTTTTTGGCAGGAAAAAGTTCAGACTGCACAATTTTAGCCACGATTTTGACTACCGACAGGTTTTGAGAAATCCCCGACAAACGCCCAAAATCACAGGCAAATCGGTGCTCGTTCATGCGAGTGACAATCACACAGTGTTAACTATCAAAGACGGGATCTGAGAGAATCGATTTAAAATCATGCCGTGTGAAATGTGTTCCGACTGAATAACATCGGCGATTACCTACAGCCAATGAGAGAGCAACATCCAGGGCAGCGGGATTTTGGGGAGGAGTTACGAAGGCAAAGATGGTAAATATATTGCTCTATAATCTTCTTTTTGTTGCAAATGAGCGCACATGCAATCTGTCTGGCAAGCTTCTTTTGCTTGCTATGATTTTTTATAATAATACCAGTCTCACGTGAGTACTTCTCGTGTGGGTTTGGCAGTGAGACAAAGTTGTCGGCAATCCTTCCTATTGTAAAGTCCTGCAGTGTGAAACCCCCTGTCGCTCATCTATCATGCAGTGTGAACACAGCAGCGACTGAATGATACCCCAGATAGTCAAGCAGTGTGAAAAGATTTGTGACGCGACTACTTTGAAAATCATGCAGTCTGAACTCGGCATAAGAAACCAGTGAAGGATTTTGACTTTCAGTTTGAAAATGCATGTTCTTCCACAATTGTGATCTTTGACAGATCCTCTTTCTATGTTTCGGTAACTCCTTCTAAAACTACTGGGGTGTTTCTCTGATAGCTGTAGAAATTGTTAACGAACAGAAAGTTAATCTTATGACACAACATTCATTTTGTTTCTTAGCAGTGAAAAGCAGGCTGACTCAACCATTGAGGTGCGCTTCCTTTTCTAGAGCACATAATCCCTGAGGCGAAAAGAGCCTTTGGGGTATCTGAATGCTTTAATTTCCATATATATTTAATTTTGCTGTCTGACACACTTTTCCTTTCTTTGTTTCGTGACACACCAATAAGCATTCCACAAAGAAAAAAACAAATATAAGTTAGCTACACACAGAAGTCACTCTGTGGCATTCTGGCCTTACAAGAACTCCATAACCTAGTTTTTGCAAATGGAAACACAACCATGGTCTTTATATAGTTCAAGACATAAATGAAGGGACAATCAAAAGACAGGCCTAATGTCTCTGTTCTGGTATAAAGTGTAGTGGTGAGAAGAGGCAAAGCAAATTATTTAGTCATTTAGTTATTTAGTAAATAGTCACTGAATAGATGCTGAATTGCATTATATATATATATATATATATATATATATATTTATTTGAACAGCATGAACTTTTTGTTTGCATGTGTACTAAGCCTAATGATGAAAATAAAAATAAAATAGATGCAATGCCAAAACCTGTTCGGCATTATTTTGTCATCGTTGTGTGAAATGATTTCATGAATAGTACCATATAATTTTTGCAATGCGCAACATGGCCTGGTCATTTTTGGCCCTAGGAATTCATGGAATACACTGGACAAGAGCTGACCTCAAGCGAGGGCAAAACTGCATACGGATATGTGGGTTGGATGGCTGATCAAAAATAATGACCTCAAGAGGAACGCTATAATGAGTAGGAACACTTTTCCCTATCGGAACATGCCACGCATGGCTGAACGCATTCATATGCTGCCCAGTCTTGTAAAACACAGAGTTCCTCTGCAGAAGCAAATCCAACAAACAAGAATTAACTGGAGACTAGAAGAGAATCTCAAGGACTCAGGGAGAAATCTTAAGGCTTTTAACTTCAGCGGAAGTACTGGAGGTGTTGCTAATCAAACTAAATGTTGTGTTCTGTCTGTTATACAATAGAGGATTAATTATATACTGTATATACACACTGTAAATTTCAAGCACTTTCAACTAATTATTATTTAGTAACAAGTTCCACAAATATTTTTCATTGAGTACATTTCTGACTTCAAACTCTGAAGTGTTGTTTTTTAGTTGGATCAGCATTTTGTGAACTAGTTTTAAAGTCCATTCAACTAAAATGCTTTCAGTGAAAACAATGAAACATTAGAAGACTACAGCAAGTCATGTCAATTAAATGTATCTGTTTACCTGATGTGTTTTATATGTTACCTCAACTAGGTAATTTACTACATAAACACATTTTTTATCAAAAAAATATAAAAAATTATTAACTGGTGTATGTTAATCACTAAAATGAAACTTTACAACATATAATAGCCTTTATTTAATAGCGATATCCATTTAAAAAAAATTTATACAAACTAAACATACAGGAATAGAAAAAAAATAAAAGTCACTTACACCTTGGGTAGCCTAAGGGTCAGTAAATAAAAAAATCTAATTTTAATTTGTGGGTAAAATATTCCTTTAATGTTCCAGTTGACAAACATTATATCTGTAATACAACTGCAAAGTTCACTTTAAACTTTGTTAATGATCTAAACAATCTAAACAAAATGTTAGGAAACAAACATTTACAAATATCGTTGTTCACAATTACATCTTTAAAATGAGGCAATTACTTTTATTTATATACTTCTTTTAACAACACAGATTGTAGCAAAGCACTTAACATTATCAAACAGGAGAATAGATTGATGGTAATGTATAATGACAAGATTAACTATTTATTTATCAAATGCAGAGACATTCTCTGTAATTAAAATGATGATAATCACTAGAAATTAGGTGCCCGGACTAGGCAAGCCAGAGGAGACAGCGGCAAGGAACCAAAACTCCATCCTTGAGAGAATAGAGAAAAAAAACTTTGGGAGAAACCAAGAATAGTTCAGGCCAGTTCTCCTCTGGCCGGACGCCCAGCACCTAACTTCCAGTTCAATTTTAAGTGCATGTCAGATTGTGCAAAGGACTTATAGTATGTGTGTTTGTGTGCATTTGATTCCAGTGATCTGTCCACAGGGTGACACCCGCAGTAGATTTTGATATTTTAGGTATTATCGAATGGCCTGAGTTTTGAGAACGTGTGGAGGACTATAATGTGAAAAAAGCTTGTGCAAGTACTGAGGAGCTAAGTCATTCAGGGCTTTATAAGTAATTAGCAAGAATTTAAGATCTATACAATGTTTAATAGGGAGCCAGTGCAGTGTTGACAGAACCGGGCTAATATGCTCATACTTCCTGGTTCTAGTAAGGACTCTAGCTGCTGCATTTTGAACCAGCTGTAGTCTATTTATCAAGCGTGCAGAACAATCACCCAATAAAGCATTACAATAATCTAACCTCAAAGTCATAAACACATGAATTAACATTTCTGCATTTGAGGTCGAGAGCATAGGTTGCAATTTAGATATGTTCTTAAGATGGAAAAATGCAGTTTTACAGATACTAGAAACAAGCTAACACCATGACTCCTGATAATATCTCCCAAGGGTAACATGTAACAGTTCTTCTCTGGCCAGATGAAACCAGCATGACATGGTTTAATTCCAGGCTGCAGCACAGCTCAGATTGAGTAAATGACTTGTCTGGATCTCGTGGTCTGGTCCCGATGGCCAACGAGGTCTTCAGAGGGGATCTGTCTCTGGAGCTCATTTAGCTGACATGTTCGCCGCTGACATTCAGAGCTGTAGAGGTCATCTCTAGGGGCTGATCCACGATCTGATCTGGATACAGACTGGATCTTGGTGGCTATATTCACCTCAGAATAAGAATGAAACAGACTAATACTAGCGTAGGTGCCACTGAGAACAATAAAGCACATTATAAATGTAGTAAAAACACTAAACATGTACACACATTACCAGGAATGAAAACAATAAACTCCTAGTTTTGAAAGTATACACATGTAGTTGCAGTGGAGTGGTTTGGACATGTTCCAGTGTTTGGTGACTTGGAAGAACTGACTGGGCTGCGTCTGAAATCTTGCAATGATGACAAAGCACCAATGAAACCTTTGGCCACACCCTGATGGAGAAAGAAAAGTACATTTTAAATTCCAAAAATTAAATGATGCCT
>JAUMHI010000061.1:19546149-19556688 GCA_032359435.1 Enteromius unitaeniatus
GCATGTATTTTGAAAAAATCTACATTTAAAGTATATGCATTTTTTTTTGAATAACTATAAATATAACATATTTTATGTGCTATATATAATATACACAGTATACACACATATAGTGTAATCAAAAAATTTGTTTATGCATATTGTTTATGCATCATCTAACCTACAAAATTTTATTCTGTCAATAAAAACTTTGTATGGACTTCAAGCTGAATTATTTGGATAAACATAAAGGAAGAAAAAAATAATGAATATAAATAAAGGTAATGTTGTTTCGGGAGCACTGTAACAACAAATCACTGCCAAGATTCAATAGTTAATCTTTAACCTGTGCAAAAACTGCACTCCAAGCAAAAGTTTTCGACAGCATAGTGTTGTGTATATCAGATTCAGTGTCACAAGGTTCAAGAGTTGAGTAACATCTTCTCTGAATATGAGAATATTGCCTTTGGCAAACTCACCCAATGACATGAGGGTGCTCGGTGGTGAGGAGAGCAAGCGGTGGCTTGTCCCTCTCGATAAGCCAGACAGTGTAATGTCCACTCTGCCTGGGGTGCAAAAACACTGTGATATCCAGACCACAGGGCCGATGGGTGGCACGTAGCCAAGGGCTCAGAACCCATGGCCCCGTCAGAGCTGAGCCATTCACTGTGAGAAATTGCCCTGGAGAAACAAACAAAGAGAAAGATACATTTATGCCAAAGAGCAAAATACTTCAAAATCTCTTTTTACTAGGCAGAGACCAGCATCTTATTCCTCAGATTTAATTGTTTTTGAAATTCAGTTTTCAACAACAGTATGTAGAAATATCTTTTTAATCAGACGATTTTTCTAAGATTAGACCCACTTAAAATTTAGGCCCGGTTTCATAAACAGAGCTTAGCTTAAACCAGGATTTAGCCATAGTTAAAAATTTTCATTTACAGTACATGCCTTAGAAAGCACAACTGGTATGTCATTTAAAGACAAAACAAAGGCACTGACGTGTTTTAAACACAACTGAATGTCAAGTTTACATTTTTTTTTTCCAAGTTTTAAACTTGTGTTTTTGTGTGTGTGGGCGGGTTTATTGGTTTATGAGGACACAAATTTGTATAATGACATGGGTATGACATAGGTATTACAATATTAAGGTGTTTTATGAGGACATTTTCAGTGTCCCTGTAATTCAAAAGGCTTAAAAAACATACTAAATGGTGTTTTTTTTGAAAATGCACACAGTTTCCTGTAAGGGGTAGGTTTAGAGTAGAGTAGGTGTAGGGCAATACCACATTCAGTTTGTCCTGTATAAAAACCATTACGCCTATGGAGAGTCCCCATAAATCACAAAAAACAACATCTGTGTGCGTGTGTAGAAAGCAGTTTAAAGTACCTAAAATAAAGTGAGACTCATGATATTTCTTAAGATAAAGAATATAGACACAACCTAGACAGACACTTGTTCAATACAAACAAAAAAATGGATCTCAGAAAATGGGGTCTTATTAGAAATCTGATGCAATTAGTTCATGTATATTGAGAATTATGGTTTAAGTCTTCCTGGCATTTAAAATCTGAGCACAATCTAAAATAAAGATTCTAGGGACACTGCTGGGGACACTATCTCAGGGAACCATCTGAGATGCTTGAGACATTTCAATTTGCTCTTCATTTAATTCTTGCGTAAATACAACCTGTCTAAATGCAAAAACACTAAAATTACACTATGTGCCTTGCTTGAGTTTGTGATATTACTTTTTATTTTTTATTCATATTTTTTTTACAACAAAAATGTTTTTTAATTAATTAGTTATGTAGCTCACATTTATTTGCCACCAGTTTTCATTTATTTTATTTATTTTTCTGATTGAATAATGTGACATGCTTCTTAAAGAAAAGGCAAGACTTTGTTTTATACAGATACCCTCTTTGCAATTTATCCCAGACATTTTTAACAACTGCCCGATATCCTCTTCATACCATCTCTGTACACTTCTCAGAGAGTCTGTCGTCTCTGAGTATGTTTGAAAGTAAAATTTGCAGATCCGTGGCCCAGGAAGCCGACAGTGAGCCCATGTAGAGCCAAAATAGATGAGTGAGGGGGGGAAATGACAACACACCAGAGGAAAACAAAATAAATAATGAAAGAGAGGAGAGAAATCAAAGCTCTGTATGTGGGCTTTGATTTAGAGTCCTCCCTCTCAACAGCCTCATTCACCTCCCTCAATCAGAAAATTTTCCACAGGGCCAGAGCATGAAAAAAGACAAAAGAGACCTTCTTTTGATAGAAAAGGAATGAAAACAACATTGGGGGAAAAATGGAGGAAATATCTCCCAGAATGTAGCATTTTCATTATTCACAGAGTTATCTGTATCCAGCAAAGATTCCTTATAGCATCTCAAGTTTACGTATGTAAGCCTAGTTCCTTGAAGGAATGAGATGCCACATCCACAAGATGCTATGGGGAATGCCTCCAGAGTGACTGCTCTGAATAGTATGTGTAATCAGTCCAATGGATGGGCGAGATGTCATACGACAGATGACGTCATTAGCCAGGAAGCATAAAAGCAGTACAGCTGGCTTCAGCTTCAGTGTTATGAAGCGAGCACAGGCAGGGATGTTGGAAGTGTGGTTACAAGACGCTGCGCCTTGTTCCTTTGAGGATCTAGGGTTACATACGTAACCTTGAGACGTTTGTCTTCAGGAACGCATCAACAAGACGCTATGGGGGACGAGATGCCCACGCCCCCAGACTTGCAAATCCCCGCCTATTATGTGTACCTGCTCAGTCAGGGCAAGAGAACAAAAGAGCCTTTTAGTGTCTTGCAAGTCCAATCCGTAGAAACGGACAAACGTGGGGGGTAGATTATCCCGCAGCGTTACAGATTTCCTTTATATAGACCCCAGATATCAAGGCCTTGGAGGCCGACACACTCCTAGTTGAATGAGCCTTGACTCCTAGCATCGGCGGGAGACCAAAGAACTCATAAGCAGTATTGATGGCATCCACAATAGCTTCTTCTGGTTGGGCTCCCTAAAGGGAGGAGGACTGAAGTCCTGCAGTACAATTGCCTGTGGTGTGACCACAGGGATCCTCAAAACACACCCACAGGGTACGGATGAAGGGGCCACTGTGATCTGAGATCTCCTCTATGGGTGCAACAGGTGGCCCACAGAGGGCCTCTAACACCATGAGCAGATCCCACATAGGGACTGGAGGCCTCAACCACAGGGTACCGCGGAGGTAATGTGTAACCACCTGGTCTCTACCAAGACAGCAGTCTAGGAGGGCCATCAGGTCCGAAAGCCATACTCGGGCCGGCCAGAATGGAGCTAAAAGTAGTAGACTGACTGTGTCCTGATGCGGCGTACAGGTGATGCCTTGGCCACATCTGTACCATGGCATCCAGCCCCAGTGGAGCTAGATGAACTAGAGAGAAGCTGGATGAACATTGCACATTCTAGAGCTGTGAAGAGGTCCACCTCTGTTTGAAAACTCTCCAGATCTGCTCCACCACCTCAGGGTCTTCCCCGGGCCTCAGCCCCTGCCTTGATAGGGTGTCTGCTCCTAGGTGTAGATGCCCAGGAATGTAGACGGCTCTCAGTGGGATGAGTCTGTCCTGGGCCCACACAAAGCTCTGATGTGCCAGCTTGTATAAAGGGGTACAAATGCAGATCTCCATGGTGATTGCTATATGAGACCACTGATGTGTTGTCGGTGTGCTGGCCAGCATGTCCAGGTAGTTGATGTGCCATGTGAGATGGCAACCACTCCACAGACCGCAGGCTGAGCAGCCACTCATGGCTGCTCCCCAAACAGTGAGGTACGCATCCGTTGCTAGTATTAGGCTATAAGGAGCTCCCAACACCCAAGGTTTCCTCCACATGTCAAGGCATGCATGGCGTGACCCTTTAGATCATGTGAAGGAGGTTTCCCCTTGGGGAAAAACCCCTGGTCCTGAGCCACCACTGTAGGAGTCTTATGTATAGTGTCGCGGTGGAGCCAACACAGACACAGTGGTAGTGACATCATGCCTCGGAGAGGCTATTTTTATTAAATAAATACAACAAAATAAAGTGTCCAGGGAAATAAAAGTGTCCAAATGAAAAGGGGAACTGGTGTCCTCGTCGTGCTCCTAGGGTTCGGTGAGAGTCAGGAAGTGTACAAGGGAAAGGGTTCTGGGAAGGGGCGGAATCCAGGCAGCTCGGGAACAACCTTCCTGCTGCGAGGACCACAGAAGGAATCCCACAGCACAAAAGCAATGCAGGTACAAACCTCTAGATTCAGGCTGAACTGGTGAAATTGATACAAATGTTAACCTCATTGACAAACTCAATGCGAGAGTTGCTTAAGTGATTGATGGTTGTTTGATGCAATAGCACCTATTGCTGTAAAATTGGGAGTTCACATTTCCATTTTCTTAAACTCACTCTTTCCTCACTTTCTTTCTTCCTGCATCTCGTACGAATGTGTGAATGCGTGTGTTTATGTGTTAGCAGGGCCAGACTTACCCCTTAGGCAAAGGTAGGCAACTGCCTTGGGCCCCCAAAAGATAAGGTGCTCCCAAAATGCTTTTCACAAGATACGCATTAAGCACGGACACGTGAACGTTAAGGGGTTTATTACCAGGACCGTCTGTGTGTCGGAGCTGAATGTGCTTGATGTGTGTCCTGCTTGTAGCAAAGAAAAATATTATGCAGCTGACTGCCACACGACTCTGTGATCTGTCTCTTGATCTTTCCCGCTGTACTCATCTCTCTGCGTCTGCTCCACTCAGCGAAAAACTGTAAACGAAACCAGTGTAAACGATGATTGTTTTTATTTTCAATGCCGTTTTAAAATAAAAACGCACTGGTGTAAACGGAGCGCGACAAAGTTACTTTTAGATTTCATATTCGCCTATGCTGCTTTAGGGAGCGTCTGCAAATATACATCTCTGTACTAAATGAAGTACACATTTCTACTAATTGTGCCTAATTTCACATGCAAGCACCGTTGTTGTCATTATCTTATGTGTAGCCTGTTTGATTTTATCAGACAACGACTTGATCACTGTTCTGTCACTATTTCATATTCATCCCGTTTTATGACAACAGAAGCAGAAAGATAAACCAATGAAAACATTTATTGAGAATTTAGCTGTAACAGAATACAGTATGTGGACACAAAAGGCTATGTGTTATCAGCCTACTTCTTGTATCTCAACTGTAAATCAATTGCTATTCCGTGGTCTACAACATGAAATGATAAAAGTGTCTGCTAAATGAATAACTGTAAATGTTAATGAAAGAATTATAATATGTATATGAAAACTGTAGAAACACTGGACCTAACTATTGGGCACCATTTTGCAGCAGCAACTTGCACAACAAAAAAAGGAACCTCAAGGTTGATTGAAGTAAATGTGTGCAAATGCAGGGCCCTATTCCTACAGGCGTGTGTTAGTTTAGTATCTTAGTTTTATCCAATAAAGCCATATTTATAATTGAAAGAGAAGTATCTTGTGTTTTGTGCTTACAAGTTAATGTCTTAAACTGCTGATCTTGCTACTGTGCTTATTAATAGTGTTTACACGATAATCTGGATTTTAATATCTAGCACAGAGTTGATGTTATATAGTTCGTTCAGTGAATTGCAGCCCGACTCAGTGATCTGCCGTAAAACAGCGATTCGATGCAAATTCCCTTTAGAATCTTAAATGATTCTGATTCGATTCTTTGTTTGAGCTCATTTTCAACAGAATTAAATTCTAAGCTAAATGGCTTTCACAACCCCTTGATTGTTCTGAATTCTTTAGGCAAATATTAAACATGCTGTGCATTTGCAAAGCGGTAAGTAATAATAGAGAGCCTGTTTCTGTAACTAACTAAGGCACACTTGAGGCTTTGATTTCTGTTAAAAAGTGTATTATTAAACAGATTTGTTCTGTTCTTTGTAAATGTGTCTTAAATTTCAATGAAATTATGGTCAGGGGGTTGTGCTAACTTCTCTCACTTAGAAAATCAACTAAGCATGTAATTTGACTAAGGTTTTCTTAACTTTTGAATACGACTTTAGCCCCTTGCTGAAAGCGGTACAAAACCAAACACTTGCTGCTCACTGGCTGACAGCGATTTTCCATACCTTACTTGAAAATTCTTAGTGTTTTGTGCTTTGAAGAAGTTTATGGATCAAATTTAGGCCTGTAGGCATGCAATTTGGCCATCAGCAAACCTTAATTGCTTAAACATATTCAACAGTGCTTATGTAGCACTCAAAAATCATGTTTTAAAATCCCTAGTTACAATAAATCAACATAAAACATAACATTATACAGTAGATGGTGTTCGGAGTTTAAAGACACAGTATTAATAGACCTATTGATAGTTTTCAAGTCACATCACACCCTTATAGGAATGCCCCCCTGGTGGGAAAAAGACTGAATCATTAAGCAGATTGCATTCATACTGTCACTTGTCCAGCTAATCACATCAATGCATTTAGAATTGCACATGATTATAAATAAATCATCAGTTTGTTGTTTTACATGCGCAGATATTTAGTCGAGCTCAAAACAACAAAAGACACTACTTTATTGAACATTTTCTGATAAGAATGGTGTGAACTCAAGCATTTGTAACGATTGTTTCTGTAAGGTCCGCTCGTTACATTCTTTCACAGCAACCATATTGTGACGTTGTTGCATTTTATCGTCACTCAGAAAAAACAGACCAGTTAGAAGAGACGCTAATGAATAGTAATTAGATATTCAAGCCGGTCATGTGACTGAAAACTATGAATTGACAAATAAAATGTGTTACTACTCAGGGGAGAATAATGGTTCAGTAATTTTTTTGTTTTGTTTTTGTTTTTGTTTCTTTGCATAAATAAAAAAGTATTCTCGTAGTATAGACACATGGACTGTTTTATCAATGTATTTGCTACGCTATTTATGCTGTCTATGGAGGGTCACATAGCTTTCGCCAAAAAAGTTATCAGTAATGTTGTTATTTCGAGATCTTTTGTAAATATAAGTTATTATTACTTAATGAAAACAACCCAACTGCAGTTTATATAGAGACTTTGCTGGCTTCAGTGACTACAGAACTGATTAAAGCTTTTGGTGGTTCTTCAATTTTTCAATTAAAGTCTGACTCTTAAAAATAATATTAGTAACTTTGAAAGTGTGATATGTATTGTGTGATAATTAAACACTTATTTTACAAATGTGACTGTCATTAGCTATATATACACAAATGTAAAAAAAAAAAAAACTGCTCGCTGAGGCCCTTTCCACGGGGACTTTCTTTAGGATTCGATGGCTCGGCTTGCACACCAGCAGCAGTGAATCAGTCTCAGCTCAGTGCACACATCTGGAGTATGGAGGGCATGTATGATGCAGTTGAATGCTTTTCAATTTTTTTATTGAACGTGCACCGATCGCTGCCTTGCAGATCAAGATAACTTTTCAGCTAAAAACAGCAGTGAAGAGACATGTAGCTATATGATTCATTACATGAATTCAAGGCATTTTAATAACTTAGTGGGATGCAGTACAGTTTCATGTGAGTTGATATAAGATCAGAGGTACACCGTATTAAAAATTAATAATGCATAATGCATTCCTAGGTGCATTTGCTGACAACAAAATAATTAATATATTTGTTTGTTTGTTCATTTATCTGTTTGTTCATTCATTCATTTATTAATTCATTTATTAAATATATAATTTAAAACCATTGTTATTTATTAACCTTTAAGCCTCAAATTGAGGTAAAACTGCAAATGTTCTATAAATTTCAAGTCATAAACATTCCTGATAATATTACAAATGCTTAACTTGTGCCATTTGTTTTTATGAATGTATGTGTTCATATTATAATAACTTACTTACTTTATTTATTCATTTATTTAAATTAATGAATTCATTAATACAATAAATAAATAAATAACACTGCTAAAGGATTTTGATTTCGGAATACAGAGCAGTGCTTAGACCTACATTTACTTTTCAATGACTTCGGGGAGGTTAACCAAACCAAGAGCAAGAACTAAAAAAACATACAAAATCCAAAAACGGAGATGAACTGAAGTACTTTCATACATATATAAAAACGCATGGTCAAAGCCCATGACCCGTACCCATTTGCATGATTCAAAATACTCTCAAGACGGTCTGCCAACCAGAACAGGGGGGATGCAAAGTGATTGCAAAAGCTGTTCACTTTGAGCTGAGTTTAAATGATGATGGTTATAGAACTTGGTCACACAACACACTTGGACGCACCTTAGTGACAAATTCATATTTATCACAGGTTAGAGACAAAACTATTTACAATTTTTCTGAACAACATTACAGAGAGAACTAGCTTCTTAAATATTGGCTACACAGCAGGAGAAAAATATTCTGCACTCTTAGAAATTCTAGCAGAAATATTAACTTCACTGAATACCAACCCAGTCACTGTTCTTCAATCCTGGTGAACAGCAGGGAAAGTGGCAAACAATTGTAATGTATTGTATCTTTAATCTTTCTCTTTTGTCTTTATTTTAAGCACTGACCTTTACCTACCTTTTTTAACATGGTAACCATAGCAGAATTCCAGCATCCTATGTGTTAGTTATCTTGCTATTTTGTTACCACTTTATTTCAATAGTCCACGTTATACATTCTACTAAAATGTGAAAGTGTTACAGGAGGGGGAAAAAATATGCATAGCTGATTTTACATTGAGTAAATAACAATATATGTAAAGGAAGACTAAAATAATGACTGATCAACAGAAATAGAAAAGCATCAGATCAATTGATATGATAGAGAATCTCAAAATAAAAAAGGCACAGCATTCGACCAGTGTAAATTAGTGATTAAAACCCCTAAGGATATCTTATAAACCCTATATTTCCACTTGGCACATAGCACTTGTCCTTTCCTTACAGTACTGAACTGTGTACAGAACAGCATAAGTAATCAACTGAAATCTAAATTTAGCTTCATACATGTGGCCTGTTAGGTTAGGGTTACTAGAATAAGCTGACGTGTACTTGTTACCACATAAGCTCACCATCCAGCTAACACTAACCCAGAAAAGAAAAGATAAAAAGTCACTGCTTTTACACTAATAAACCTGCTTATAAATATAATGGTCAGCAATTTGCAGGACTCATGACTGCAGTCAGCAAAAATAAACATGATTTAACATACAAATCAATCCCAAGATCAAATAACATAGTATTCTGATCTTATCAACCTGCAGTAAATGAACATGACTGGTGAAAGGCTATGCATCTGGCGTTGCTCATTAGGCTAATAAGACAACACAGTGCTCTCTCAGCAACATGAGCACCTGTTTGTTTGATTCATTCTTTCTTTTCTTTGTTTTGATATTTCCTCAACTGACACCAGGAACTTTGATCTTCACTCAGCTCTCTGATGCCTCAAAAAAGGCCATACTGAGAAGAACAAAGTGCAGCAGAGATGTTACAAAAACACAAGCCTGCCCTAAAAATCGTCAACAAAATCTAAAGGTCTGTTGAAAGATGTTGTCAAGAATACACTCTCATGTACTGTCCTTTTAAAATCAACAAGGTGCATGCACACACTTGTATGACTTTATGTTTGGAAAATAAATAAATCAAGAATAATACAGCTCAAGAAAAATGATGATGTTTGTGTGTGTTGACCTGTCTAAGGCCATGCCCACACTAATACATTAAGTTTGAATACACATCTTTTCCTCTTTAAATAAACGTCAGACGGAAATGACGCAGATCGAATCGTCGTATGTTTCACGCATGCACAGAACAGGAACGTAAGTGTTTTCGGTCATTTCAGTGTGGATGATCAACACTTTGGAAACAATTAAAAATGATAGTGTGGACGCGTTTTCAGACAAAAACACAGTTTTAAAATGGACCCGGATTAGTGTAGACGTAGCCTAAACAAAAAAATGCATATAAGTTACTGTCACAGACACGCCAGGCTGTCCCATCACCCAATCATAGTGCTCACTGTCACCCGAATACTAATCACAATCACCTGACACCACCACCTGGATAAATTCACCACGCAATCAACAACCACATAAAACCACAAAGCACTCCTTGTCCGAGCTCGTTCGGACCTATCTCTAAAACCTAAACTTACCTTAATACCTACATTGTGTCATTCCCTGGGTTCTCCTCGATCTGTGTATTCTCTACAGGCTCCTTGGACTCCCTCGCTGTGTCTCCTCATCTCCGATGTGCCGTTGTGGTTCCCCGTCACTGTCTTCAGTCAGTCTGTCCTCTATAAAACACTCATCAGACAAGTTATTGATGTTACCTCATTGTTACTGTTCATTGAAAAAAATCTTCATCTGTGATACTCACCATTGTTCTCAGCAGCGATCTCTGTTACTCCTCTGCTGCTTTACTAACTTTATACTTACCTCCTGTCACGGAGCGTTCCTCTGTGGCCCTCTCCAATGGGCAGCAGCGGGAACCGTCTCCAGAATATTAGTTCTCACCCGGACCCTTTTCGGCCACGTACCTCGGCGTTTTCGCGCCCTTCCGCCCGTTCAAGGACTATAAATACTCTGAC
>JAUMHI010000061.1:19570278-19594523 GCA_032359435.1 Enteromius unitaeniatus
TTGGGAATAAATGACTACTGCTATGTTCATTAATACATTAAACAACAAAACACCTCAATCGCTTAGGAGTCTTGCTTGTCTCTGCATCTCGGGCTTATGACGGCTCACTCAGGGCGGATCTGAGGTAAGACAGCAGTTCAGTCTGTGTGACACGCTTCTGTCAATCAACTATTGTGGGAGTGGCCTCTGTCTGTGTGATGCCACACCAACATGCATTTGAGAATGGTTAGATTTTATAAGGGGCAACTTATTTTTATTAAATTAAAAGAAAACTACTGGTAAACACACACTTCCAACACACATTTCAGTCCGAACAGCTTGTAAAAGTGCATGTGGCACCGGATGACCCCGGATGATAGTATTTTTGTTGGAAATTATATTTAAAACTTCATTTTCTTATTAAAATAGACAACACTTTAATTTGTTAATGCTAATTTAATACCATTTAATGAACCCAACTGGCAAAAAGAGACAGTTCATCCAAAAATCTAAAATCTTGTCTTTTTTTTTTTCTCTTCATGCCATTATAACCCATTATGCTGTTTTTGTTCCGCACTGTAACACAATGTATCACAATAAAATACCATTTAACCAGGAATTAAATTCAGGTGTATAAATCTTGACAGAACTATCCTTAAAAAATCACTCCTAAGCATAAGGCCACCCAGGAAATCCATGTCCAACATAGTTAATAGCTGATTCACTCCAATTTGTGAGAGATGGACATGTTTTCCAGAGGAGTTTTATTGATTGCTATGAAAATACCAACAAAAAAACTAGGCCAAATATTGCAATCCATCCTCCAAGCCTTCACTACCCAACCCCCCATTTCTTCAAACCATGTGATTTGGTTCACCCACATGTCTTGCAGTCATTCTTCGTTATCTCAGTTGACCTCATCAGGCCCTAGCAAAGCCTCATCCTTCTTAAGAGTCTGAAACACTTCACCCTTTACCACTATAGAGCCAGATGACGCTTGGATAGACAGCTACAAAACTCTTCTTTTCCATGTCTTTTCACAGACATCCTTAAGCGGTAAAGCAAATAATGGCAAGAGATTGCATTATCAGGATAAATTTAACCTTGGCGTATATTGGTCTCAATGGAAATACAACTAAGAGTCAACAGAACTAAGAGTTTCAACCTGAATTCTTTCTGCTCCTCCCCAGCAGCATTGGAAGCTTGTGCATGAACAGAAGGAGATTTTGGTAGAGTAATTACTGTCGGAGCTGACTTCCTCCATTCTCCCTCACACCATCAAAGCCCTTGACTCAATTAACCAGCGTAAGCGGATCTCCTGAAGAGGGAAATTTGCCCAGGCGCCACCTTTTGAAGTGTAAAAATCAAGCAAAGCGAGCAGAGCTCAGCATAGCCAGATTTGTCGGCTTTAGCATCAAGAGTGCAACAGTGAGCGGTGCTCTTGCTCTGCAAATTGCAAGAACTGAAAGGAAAGGTACTACATTATATAACTAGAACCTTCAGAAAGGACGAGCTAGCACAGGTGTTGAGAGGAGTGTGCTTTTTGTTATCGTATTTAACATGCGCAAACTTTTACTTCTGAGAACTTTTAGCACAGAACTCTCACTTCATAGCTCCCGAGGTAAGGACGATTTCACTGTATGTAATCCTTATCAGCAAAGTGCTGCTAGGAATGGGGAAATAAATGCTATGTTTTGGCTCGTGCTCAATTTTGAGGCTGCATATCAAGATAAGGCATGATAATTATGGCAGGAATCACCCAGGGACAATTCATGGATGCGTGCGGTTCGAAAGTGTTGTCTACGGCAATCAAATGAGAGTTTCGGGGGACCATTATCTGTGAGACACAGGCTTTTTGTCCCTTTTGCCAAAGTTTGTGCCAGTTGTCTGATTACCAAATAAAGCCAGTTTCCCTTCTGGATCCAACAGTTCTTCTACACTTGCAGGCAATCATATTGCAGTTATGGCTCCAAGTACCTGGAAATCTAACAGATGTCCCAAAGCATGAGACACAATAATCTCTGTACACTCTGTGATTTGAAAGTATTTGCATGGCTGCCTTTTGAATAGATTCTGACTGAAAGGTGAATAGAAAAATAGAAAACAGAAAAAAAAAAAAAAAAACAAGTTTATTTTCATGGCTTGAAACTACAAAATGAAAGATGAATTTGATTGAGTCTGTGGAAAAATAATGCACAGATTATTTTTATTTTTTTGTGAGCAGCAATGTCATAATAACAGTTTTAGCTGGACGATATATTGTTCCAGAAATAATTATGCTAAACAATATCATTAATTTAAAGACAATAGTATCCCACTGATGGGATTCCCAGTGCATACTAAATAATATTAAGGTAAGCAAGAATCATGAAGATCATATTCATTTATCATGTGCTAATGAAAATTATTGTGACAGGTTCGCTTATGCAAGAGCAAATTGGGTCTAAAATCTTAATGGATTAATATAAATAGTTTAAACTTTTGAAACCAATGACCCATATATCAAAATCATAATTTTGCTTCAGTAAGACTGCTCTGCTGACTCTGCTTTTTCTTCCAATTATTTTTTTTTTACTTCAAAATAAAATACAAGTGTTAATAAACAAACTAAGGGCACATTGTGGCACATTGAAGGTATAATACACAGTATGTAATACATTTCACACAACAGGTTCATGAAGAATGTGGATTTGCAGGGAAGCACACAAAGAATGCAAGTCTATGACAGCAGGAGCAAATCTGAAAATCTGTGAGATAAAAAAAAAAAAGGAATCACGATGATTCATATATAAACAAACATACAGATATGTCTCTCAGACCCAGGGGGGGAAGAAATCCTTCCTTCAGTTGTGGCGGTATGCTGTCCCTAAAGACCAACAGAGGAGCTTAAACTGAATGTGAGGTGGAAATTTGCACTCAGTTCTCCCTCTTCTGTGATCCAGATTGACATTTCTGTGTTGTTGCCGCTGTCCTGGCACAGAAAAAGAAGCCAATGTTCTCAGGAGCAGCTTTACTCTAGCTCTCTGTGCAATTATAGTAAAGTGAGGTTCAGTTGTGGTGTCAGTCGCGAGTCTGTGCACTAAATCTCACACACAAGACACATGTAACAGGCTATATATATAAATAAAGTCTATTGTTTAAATAATTATTGATAAATAATGAATAATTTGCCATGTTTGAATGACGTCAGATTTATCTAGTTTTGGACAGAATTTTCTCACGAAGGTATTGGGAAGTGGGCACATGCATACAAACAAGGATTGGAAGGAAGATGGTGCTGAGGCCCACCTTCAAAAACATCCTGTCCTCCTGCTCAGAAAAGACTGGCGGAAATATAACCTGCTGTGAATGAAATCTGTTCTGATATTAATACTTTTTTTTTCCTGCTCATAACAAGTTTCTTGTAAATGAAGAAGTGATGTTTTTTTTTTTTTTTTAAATGATTAAGTATAATACTTTATATATCTCACTTTCTCTTTTATTCAGAATCCATTTTTGTCTGATTGTCCTGAAGGTTGCGTGTTGGTGAATAGTGAATGAGAGACAGAAAGACGGTGAAAAAGAATTTCTGTGTCCCATACATGATTTTAAGGTCAATGGTTTTCGTTTGATGTGGGCATAGAAGATAAAAACTACTGAACAGAATTCTGATCAGAATACACTGTATGAGCCGCCTTGTTTTACTAAATATTATCCATTTCTGCACATTTTATATGAATCATGATTTGCATGTACCTTCGACATGTTGAAAGGTTATTGTGGGTGGAAACAAAAAAACATACTATAATATATATAATATATATATTGTATATAATATGTATATAATATATACATCTATACTGGGTGCGTTTCCCGAATGACGATATAACTCACTGATTAACCACCATAGTACCATGCATTGTTTTGGAAACGAACTAGCCAGTTACGACTGTTGACTGTACATGGTTGCATTTCCATTGTTTGAATCACGTTAGTTCAACAACATGTTAGTTCAACAACATTGTTAATGACATCACACGCATGTGGCAGAGGAATAACTTATGCTATTTAATTGATTAGAGATTTCCAATATGCTGCTGTATTGAAAATGACACATATTGACTAATTTACTATGTCTTGTTTGGTTATTATGCACATGTGCACTTTTCAAAAACAGCGTTTAGAATAAACGTGCAAAAATACATAATTAAAATGCATTTTATATTTAGATAAAATGGAAGATAAAGATATTAATGCATGTTAGTTTGCTTCTTGTGCCCAAGAGCATATTTATTGAAGGCCATAAATCTTACTAACAAGAAACTATGCTTCTAACTACAGGTCCAAAGCTGTAGATCTAACCACGTATGTTTGTGATGTTGATTGCGAATGTTCGTTTGAACTACACTTTCGTGAAACACCTAATCTTTGAACTATGCTGGTAACGACAGAATTTGCAACCTCAGTAGGCTAACCATGCTCATGGGAAACGCACTCCTGGTTGGCAACCTACTGCTGAAAAACACACACGTTTTATTTAAAATATATACATATCTAAAAATGTATATACAAAATCACTGTTAACTTAATTGCTAACAAGTCAAAATGGTTCAGTTTGTATTTATTTATTTATTTTATTTTTACATTTAGTTATGAATTGCATTACAATTTTTCAAATAAAGACTGCAACATTCGACACAGAAATCAATACTTTGCATCACCAGACATCACTCTTGGTTCTGTTAGTTATTTCTTGCACATTAAAACTGCAGCATCACACTTTCAGAAATAAAGGTACACAAGCTGTCACTGGGGCGGTACCTTTTGAATAGGTACATGCTCATTTCTAAAGGGTCCATTTTGGTACCCTTAAGGTACATAGTAGTACTTAAAGTGAACACATTTGAACCTAATAGGTACAAAAGTGTACCTTTTGAAACGGTACCTTCCCAGTAACGGCTTTTGTAACTTTATTTCTGAAAGTGTACAATTTTGTGTTCAGCTTATGAGGAGAATAAAACTCACTTTTCCTTGATTCCTTGATTGCATTTTAGGCAGACTACCCTCAACAAATAATGCTGTGAACTTTTTGTTCAACAGGGAGCAGTGCATCACGGAGTGCAGCTTCGTTACTCTTGGTCTTTCAAAACACCTCTGTTATAGCATCAGAACATAATAATTTCAGCTCGACCAATAGAGTGGAATTCTTTTTTCCAAGCACTAGGAAATGAAGGGAATTGTTCAAGACACCTGTTTGTTAGGTGACACAGAACTTAATCACTTAACCTTTAACAATCACCACTAATTATGCAAACATTTGTCTAGTGTGCTAAATTGGCCTGAAAACAGAAGATTACACAATCTTTGGTTCCATTAGAGTTCAGTGTGTCCCATATGGTCTCAAAGCGCAAGGATACTCCCCCCTCTTGATTTCTGTCTATTTCACTGGAACTTCTCTCTCTCTTTTTCTCTTTCTCTCTCTCACATGTGCTCGGCTGGGCTTGAGCAGTGGGAACTGATGCAGAGGATGAGTAATAGTTGCTGATAATCAACAGAGCGTCTGGCTCTATCAGCTCATTTGAGGCTAATGCCATTTGCTGAGATGCATAGCAATTCAGGCTGATGAAATTAGCCTTTCAGCTCTGAGCTAAAGCAGCAAGCCCTTAAACAAGCCCAACTGGATTACCGTGAAAAGTCTCATGCTGACAACCCCATCAGTACACGTCAAGACCCTCCGGCCAGAGCCTGGAGAGGAACATCACACTGCTCTGGGTTTTCCTGTGAGTTGCTATGGTATGCAATCTTGGCTGGCCAACTGAGTGTCCCAAACAGACCTTTAATGACTTAAACCAGATGGTTTACTGGTTTAAGATAGTGTTCAGCTGCATGGTTTAACTGGTCAGCCAAATGATCTTGGAAAGTACCTAAAACCCCACTTTAAAAGTATAGATCTTATGTAGCTCAGGCCTTTTTCAGTACCACACTTGTCGTCTTCTGCCTTGCAGGTTGTATTTCCGCAGCTTGAAGGTAAGATCTTATTGTTTTATAAATTAAACTTAGCCTACTGTCTTTTATCATATCAAACATCAACAATGCTCATCATGATACATTTTGTTAGCTCTGCAATACCTAAATTCACTTCATCAGCTAGTTACTCTTCATAAGCTACACTTTAGAAATATACAGCAAAAACAGAAGTTCAAAGATTTTTTTACAATTGTAACCTGCAATTGTTACTCTAAGGTTTAATAAAACTCAGGGTCAGGCAGACAAAGTCGAGCACCGGCAAACAGTGAATCAGTCCTTAGGGTGAGACAGAGAGAATATCCAGGTACAGGCGAAGATAGGCAACGTGTAATCCAAAAGACACAGAGAACAGGAACACAAATGAATGAATAAACTAGAGCTGATGCCGACATCTCCAGAGAGGGTGCAGCCATAAGTGGACCCAATGGAGACTCCAAGCCACTCACAGACTCCGGAGGTTCTAGCCCTGGGACCTCACAGTCAACGTGGAGCTCTGGTAGTTGGTGTTTCACCAAAGGCTCTGCCGCTTCAGACATTACCAACCGGCTTGGGCGGATCCGGCCAACCTCAGTCCTGATCACAGATAGGGTCTGGTGGATCCAGCCATTCAGGATCGGGATCACAGACAGGATCTGGCGGATCCGGCCATGTTGGGTCCAGATCACAGACTGGGTCTGGTGAATCCCATAATTTAATTTCATCTATTTATTTGTGTGAGGGACATGTTTATTATTAAGTCCAGGCTAATGCATTTCAAAAAACTTGCTGGACTTGCCACGAATAAATACACTGAGACTGGGTACAGTAGTCCTGTTACACATCTGTATATACAGATACCATTCTGAGGATTGTTACATGTGTGTGGTCACAGAAGTATTAAAGCTGTAGATACTATGTACCAATGTGTACTATGTACAGTAAGTACACATTGTGCAAACAAACTGGCAAGACTAGCATACGTTCATCACCCATCAGAACGACAGATAGCGGAAGTGATAGAAAAGTATGAAAAGCATTTTAAATATTGATATGTTTTCTTGCAAAAATGCATCAGTTTGCTACAGGAGGCCTTTATTTAACCCCCAAACCCAACTGAGGCACATGCTTTATTTGATACTACTGCCTACTCTAATTCTAACACTTGGAAGAGACAGAATCTTTTTTAACTCCAATTGCATGAAATAAGAAGAAAGTCAAATACACCTAGGATGCTTTGAGATGCACAAACAACCCATCCTCTAACCAATACACCAGTATACGTGGTTTGTCCAGATCCCTGAAATACGACCTATTAGAACACATTCCACTATTTCACCTTTATCGGCAAAAAACATTTCCATAGTAATGTTTTGTACCCTTTTATCTGCATCGTAATTCAGGTTGTAATAAGGTGCTTGCACAAATGACCTAAAGAGTATTTTGTTAGAGGACAGGTTCTGAGTAAAACATGGACTACTTTTCGTTTTTAGGCTGAACTAACCCTTTAATCTTGCAAATTATGTTTCTTGCACAGAACAAGTGCTTCATTAGGAGCATGGAGTGTATTCATTGTATTATTTTTATTAATTTTCACCTACATCTTGAAAGGCCTGTGGATTAGTCAACAGCAATTTTTTGGGTGATATATTTGTTCTAGTCACATTGTCTCTGAATGTACATTTATATCCATGTTTTGACGCTTGAGTGGGCTACATGTTATTTTGTGTGTAAGTAATGAGAAATATAAAACCAGAATGGGCAACACAGTAAATTCATAGCCCAGATGTTCATGATAAAGTAGTGCCAATGTCACTGGGTGCTCAGCCAAAACAAACACACACGCAATTTGTGTTAATAGGCATACAAATGACTGACAAATTAGCATTTACAAGCATGAGCAACAAATGGGTAACAGACGACAACAATTAAAGAAAAGTGACTAAAGGCTAAATTTTCTGTGTATTTTGCTTTTTTCCCGAATATTTTATCTGTCCGTAATAGCAAGCAGATAAATGCATCATGGGTTAGCAATCATTTATTGATGTTAAAATAAGGGCTCCCATGTTGTGGAGTTGATGCTACCTTTAAAGTAAATGGACTTTAAAGGTTTCACAAAGTATGTTGTGAAATTGAATTGTAGAGGATAGATACTGTTCAGCTGTGATGCTATATACATACACTTCTCTGACATTACAGCCCAGCAGGAAGACAAAATAAAAAGATAAAAGCCTCTTCCTTCCTTTACACACTCAGATCTATGTACATGTATTTGATTTAACATTATATGCCACGGAAATTGTAATGATCTTGAGAGCTCAGATTCATAAGTCCTTGATGAAAGATCACTAACCTATCTCCACAAAGAAAACCGTTCACACATTATTTCCATGGAATAAAAAAATGCACTTAACCAATCATTTTCAATGGAAGTCTTCCCGAGCAAGGAAAGAAGTGTAAAATGACCCCCCTGTAGCATTTCTTAAACCTGAGAAAACGACTGCCATCCATTTCCTTAATTCTCCGTCAATGGAAGACTTATCTTTTGCAATAGGGCTTGTATTAAGTTGTAATTATTTAATGTAACAAATTGATGGAAGTCTGTGCAAGTCATCTGGAGGACTGATCGTTTTATAACACAGATTTAGATAGAGGAACCAAAAGAAGCTAGCAGCGTAAGGCATTTCACTCCAAATGCTTATTATAACAATTTATTTCAAACACTTATAAATGAAATCATCCTGAAGTGAAAAACAATACGAGAGAAATAAATCAGCAATCACAGATAAGAACGATGTGATTAATGTGTGCACACTAAATAGGGCATATTCAGAAAGAAATGTTTACATAATTGTAGGATTTGAATTGTGTGTGCACCTCCTTGCAGAACTGATCATTATAACATGTAAACCTAACTTTCTGAGAGTGAACAACTTAACAACTTTAAATTTAGACGTAGACACATTTTAGTAAGCAGAATTAGCATAATAAGAGATACACAGAGATGTAGTATCTTAATGGTTAAACATATGTTTTTGCTGCTAGAAATACTAATGTCTGTCGCAGATGTTACTTTGCAGATGTTTAAATAAATAGTAAATAAGACAAGTAAATGTCTGAAATTCACATTCCACTGAATCTCAGCAGAATATAGCATGTTTTTAGCTTTTATATTTTAGCTTTTGAAACAATTAAAATCCCTTGATGAGTATAATTATCAGCATCTTCTTCAGTTTAGTCTCATTAATTCCATACTAGGGAGAAATGCTTTTTTTCTCTTATCAGGCATGACAACTGACCATGTATCCCATATCCTCTTCCTACTCTTCTATAGCATTCTCCTCCTTCTCTCTGACACCCAAGGGCACGCTCAACGCAATGTTGTGCAGAATTGCTCCCATCGTTATTGCTTTTGGTAACAGACCACTTTTTAATGGGGGATGTTCCAACCAACCCAATCTCACAAAATTCCGTATAATGACCCCAAGACTCTTAACTCAAAATTCTGTGTTAGTGTCATTGAATCGCAGAAAATTCACATTTTCCAAAAAAGCCAGTGACCCATGCATGGATAACCGGATTCATTTTATATAAATGTATACTTTAATTGTAGCACCTAGCCCCATCTTTACCCTAAACCTACCCATTTCTGAACAATATAAAACACAAACTGACTAGTGACTACCTGTCACAGGCATTTATTGCAGAAACTGACCATAAGCAGTAAAAAAAGCATTACAAACAAGTTGTGTTACATTTCAAGTCCTTCTGAAGCCATACTGTGTCTTTATGTGAAGAAAAAAGTAAAATACAAGGTTTTAATTGCTGAAATTATCCTGCTCCATTAACACACTCACATCTTATTCAAAAAAACACTCTTGTCCTGTAGAATGACGCAATCAATCACCAGACACACAAGAGCCAATAAAAAATTACAACCAAGGCTGACGTAAGGATTCTCCAGGCTGCATTTTTTGAATTTGCGCTGAGCAGCAGCTGCAGCACAGTCTCACGAGCAATTCGTACATATTCGTACGAGGTACCTAATTTGTGCCAAATCGTACTAATTTGTACGACCTCACTCATACGATTTCGTATGATTTGTCTAAAACCACGTGACTGGTAGGTTTAGGGGCGGGGTTAGGTCATTCGTACAAATTCATACGAACTGGCTTCTCGTAAAATACGTATGATTTAAAATAAATCGTATGAATTCGTACGAGTGAGTTTGTACAAATTTGTACGAATTAGCCACCTCGTAAAATATGTACGAATTGCTGTGAGATCAGGTTGGCAGCACAGATAAGTCACAGTGGAGGCAGAAATGATGATCGCATTCTCTCCCAAATCAATAATTTTGCCTAGGAAGAATTGGAATATTAATCCTTTTTAATAAACAATGTTGGTAGTTGTATCTGCCGGTTTATCTTGTGCTTTATTAATGGATGGTAGGTTTAGGGGCAGGTGTTGGGTTACGTGCTCCTAAATGTATAAATAAAGTAATATAAATAAAACTGTTGTGACTTTTTACAGTGAAACATCACACCCCAATATATATGCAATAATGGCATTGCCTGATATTTGAATCAAGTTATCCAATGCGTGTATTAAGGCTGATGCCTGTCACTGACTTACATTGTAATCTTTTCTGTGAGCCCAATAAGGAATTTTCAACGTTTCCCTGATACTAACACTGAATTTTGAGTAAAGAGTCTGTGATCATTAAGCAGAATTCTGTGAGATCAGGTTGGTGCCACCTCCTTAAGTTTTTTTTCAAAACAATGCTTGTTGTTATACTATTCCTGTCATTAAATACATAAAATACTTTTTTGAACCTCAGTAATTGGTGTTTCCACTGAACCTGAAGCTTGCACATTCAAACTTAGATTAATTAGTCTAAATTAAACAATTTAGACACAGATGAAGGCAATGGTGATTGTGTTAAAGTAATAGATTGCTCTGCACAAAATGAATTAGATTCATGTAGATATATTTATAACACTGCTAACATGCATTTCAGTTGTTTTACCACAGTAAACTTGGAAAGAAGTTTTATATCGGGAAAAAAAAACTATACTGTATGCATACACACTTCACCTTTAGGTCTGGCCTGAATAAAGAATGGCAAATCACTTTTTCTTCAAGTAAATGTCTCAGAACTAGAAACAAAAATGAAATTGTCTGATGCTGACATTTAAACAACCAGCTGAAAATGGCACTTACGATTACATACAATTTTTTTTTTTTACATTTATTTGTTCCATGCCTACAACCACCTACTTCAAAAAAAAAAAAAAAAACTAATACGTTTTTTCAAGCTTGCTAAGATTTGTAATGTTTCTAGTGCTTACTGAACCCTTATCTGAGGCAATGCCAGAATCCAGACAGTTTCCTCAGAAAGGACGACACTGGGGCATTTGTCATAACCATGACTAGACAATCTATTTTATCTGTCTCTTTCTCTCTGGCTCACACAAATCAGGTTACCTGTGATTCCCTCCAATGCCGTCTTTTATAGATCATCTCTGCATTGGAAAAATGAGGCTTCTGCTCGCTACTGTTTCATCGCTGTGTTAATGACTTCCTGAAGAGGAAAGATTGCTCCCCAATCAGAGCTGCTCCACCAATGGATCATCCTGCAGGGCTAGAACAACCCCATTATGAGTGATCTTTAGGGCAATCCTGTCTTAGCTGGGGGAAAAAACATTCTGATGACAAACAGAAGGGCATGTTTACATTTGCTAACAGGATAGAAGGTCGATAAACCCGACATTGTAAGAGGAAAGAAAAAGAAGGGTTTTGTCAAAGACATGTCTAATTAAATTAAATACCATACAGTTATTTTCTTTTGTTTATATTTTGTTGTTGTTGTTGTTGATCTTTTTTTTTTCATCTGACCATGCCATACTGCGTTATTTAGCTGTTTTTGATTTTGATGTTAATGCATCCCATGTAAATATGATCCTCTAAAAAAAAATAAACAACTAAATAAACAAACAAACAAATAATAATAACACATGAATACATAAATAAATATATAAATGAAGTTGAAGCAAAAGCAAGGTCATGGGTATAAATCTCAGAAATCATAAATACTAATACATTTCACAATATGGGATATTAATAATTATGGAAGCCAATTAATAAAAAATACAAACTTTTTGGTCACAATTCAGACTTTTTTTTCTCAGAAATTGTGCCTTTATATCTTGCAATTGTGAGTTTACATCACATTACCGAGAACAAAAAGACAAAATTGTGAGATGTACAGTCAGATTCGCTAGATGTAAAGTCAAAATTGTTAGTTATAAAGTCAGAATTGTCAGAAATAAATATTAAATATATTTATATAAATATCACGATTCTGACCTTTTTTCTCATAATTGAGATCACAGTATCATAGCACTGTTATAATGCTTTCATAGTGCACTTTGTCCTTCTCCTACACATTTCTCACCTGCTTCATCTAAACACAGTTCACCATTAGCAGTTTGGCGTTTTTGTTCCTCGAGGAATTAAACAACAAACTGTGAAAAGGCAAAGTGATCCAAAGAAGTCTGCTGAAACGACCAAGGACCCAATTCGTATAAAATAATTTGCACAGTTTTTATTATTTTTATTCTTATATTTCACCTAAATAAATCAATACTTATTATAGACATAGAAAAAGACAAGAAACAGATTTTCTTTTAAGCTTAAAGTGTTTTAGTTCAAGCAATTTCTCTTTTTGTATTTAGTGGAATAAAAAATTCTTATAGATTGAAATGACATACAGTAGATTATGGGAGATTATGATTATGATTTGTTTGAGCTCTTCTTTTTCAAAAAAAAATAAATAAATAAAAGGAATAGGGAAATATTGTCACGTGTAGTTGTCATGTTGTGTTTTTCCATGTGCCTTTTAGTTTTTCCTCTGTGACCCAGTTTTGTTTGATTAACGATTTGTTTCAGGTGTGTCTATGTCACAATCAGATGGATGGGGGATGGCACTCCAGTCTCCAGCGAACTTTCTATGTTTTATGTTTGCTGTCATTTACGGACTCATGCTTCATTAACGGATTCATTCCCACGCCCCGTTCATCTGTCGTCATGGTGACTTATTGTTGTATCCGCCCCTGACCTAATTTCATGTGTATATAACCCGGATGTGTTTTGTATGTCATCACGGATCATTGTTGATGTATGTCTCAGTGCTTTGCCGATTGTTTCACTCCTAGGATTACCGTTTGCTGTTCGCTCGACTCTTGTCTGGACTCTGACTACCCTTTGCCTAGCCTTTGTTGTTCATGTTCGCTGTTGATGACCCAGCCTGCCCGATCTATCCTTTGTATTTCTAATAAACAGCTCCCATATTAATCTGAACAACTCAGCAACTCACTTCCGCGTTATAGTCTAGTTCATTAACGTTGATTGTCTTCCCTACTTAAGTTGATCCCTGTGTCCCAGTATTTGTCCGTTATCGCCAAGGTATAGTGTGTGTTAACCTGTATTCTCTGACCTTTGTTACTATTAAATATTGTATTATTGTTCGAACGTCTCTCTGCATGTTTGGTATACACAACCCGTGACAAATATCTGCCTCACCAAGCAAAACTGAAAACATTAACAGGTTTCCTGAATACTTCTCCCATTGAATGAGCCAATGTTGGGCCCTTCAGGATTTAAATCGAGCAATGATATAATAACGGCAAGAGACACAAATGTCTTATAGTTGCTGCACACTTCACCTTTTGAAAGTCTGGACTAGAAAAATCGAACAAGTCTATAGTAAACTCAGAAAAATTAGAATTCAGAATGAAAATGTCATGACATTCTGCAGGGTCAGAAATTAAGGGTTAAAATGTCTTGTGGTACAGTGCAGTTTTTCAGCACCTCTGTTGTGAGGGACATCCCAGTGTTTGATCCAGTGGGATTAGCTGTGAGCCGGTGTGATCTGGATTTAGCCTAAGTCACTGCAGAAGAGAAGCTGGTTCACCACGGGATTCTATAAAACCACAGACTCGTCAGCTGCAGTGTGAAATTGGCAAGCCTGTATGTTTGTTATACTGGGTAGATCAAGTTACATTTTAAAACAATTATAGAATCAACATACTTAATTCTAAAGTAGTTGGAGTTTATTGCCACCCGTGTGTTTGGTTTGTGTGTTTTGTTTGAATGCAGTGTTTGGACTTCTTACAGCGATCTCACAGTGATTAAAACGTATTTTGCTAGGTGTAACTGTACGAATGTCCATCCCTTAACCTACCTGTTACAATAATTGTGCAAAATCTCAATTTATAAGGTTTTTTTTTTTTTTTTTTTTTGAGCAAATGCATTCTCTGGGTTGGAACCCATGATCAGGTCTCATCTTAGAACACATTGCTCTACACTCTGAGCTACACCAATAGGGGCACAATTGTAGTATACAATCTGATTTGTAGCTAACGCAAATAAAAAAAGGGTATTTTTGTGCTTAATAGTATGGTTGAATTTGATCATCAAAGGTCAGTAGCAAAGATATTTATTAATAAAACATAATTTAATGCATAAATGACTTTTGTTTAGCATTTAATTATTACAGGTTTGTATAAGATTCTGAGTTATTATTTGTTTTGAGGAATACTGAATCTATTTGTGTGTGTGTGTACAGTATGTGCAGGTGAGATAAGAAATGCACTGTATATATATATATATATATATATTATAAAGTGGGGTTTTGGACACTATTGGCATGAATTCCTTTTAATTTGTTATCATTTGGCACTGATAAGGGACAACATAAACTATGAAAAAATATTTTATTGCATAAACAGTTTATACATAGAAAATACTTGAATTTGTGATTCATCAAAATGTACACCATTAGCAGCTATTACAGTTCTACATAATCTGAAAAATGAATTTATGCTGATATCATCCAAAGACATGGTGTGTATACGTATATATACTAGGGGTGTAACAGTTCACAAAAATCACGGTTTGGTTCAATACGATACAGTAGTGTCACGGTTCGGTATGTTTTCGAGACTGCACAAATACAATAAAAAATTTCAATTTCTTTGATATTTTTCAAAGAAATCTTTGATAAAAAGTGCTGACCATTTTTTCATTTTTCATAACAACATCCATGTGAATTTAAGTAAATTACAACTCAAATGCATTTATAAAATTTACAAATGATATCTTAGTAATATCTTAGTATTATATCTTAAAATATCTTTCTGTCCTACTTTAAGTTCAACAAAACAAATTCATTTGAATATTGCAAGGACAGAACTCTTACACTGAGATATGACAAATGCAAATTAATCAGTCCATTAGAGTTCAGTTGCATATTTTAAATGTCACTTTTGCATCTCTTGCTCTAATCACAAATATGTTTAAAGTGTCCAAATGACAGTGACTTGTAGGCCTATTTTATAACAGTGTAGTTTATATGCAAACAAAGCTAACATCGTAGTCTATACTAAAACATTTAAGCTCATAAAATGCATCACATTTGCTAGCTAATTCCTTATTAGTACAGCAACAACAACAAACATGCCAATCCATTTTACTTTTTTGGTGTTTCCATTCATAATTAATTTAATTAATTTTGTTTTCATGCCAATTTCTGAGCTTTGAGTAGTGCTGGTTTAGAAATTAGGTATTTAATAATGATAAACAACGTGACTGCAACAGATTAGCATTTGTGCTGATCCACTGAATAAAGAAGAAAATAACAACAACAAACACAGTATAGATTACAAAACCCTGCAAATATTTGCATTGCAGAGCACTTGAGTGGAGTACAATCCATCACTTCTAATGGACCAAACATCACAATGATGCTGTTCTGATTTGTAATCAGAGGATTTTTTTTACCATGTTTGGAGACAATGGCTGAGGAATTGAAATTGCTCTTGTTCGTGCAGTGCTATCTTTAATGTCTTATTAATTATGAAGCCATGCAATAGGATGCGCTATCAGTTGCAAGAAAATGATTAAAGTATATAATGGGTTTGGGAAAAACATGCTGCTTTCTATACTTTTAATTAAAACCTAAAATCATGCTGTGTTTTCTTAATTATGTATGTGAAATATGAATACAATACATGGGAATTTATTTTTATTACTATGTTTTTATAAGAATAAACCCATGAAATAATATTAGTATGATTAAAAAAAGACAGCAAATATGTTAATCTTAATGTTTTAGTTATTAGTGTAAATATATTAATATATTCCCAATGTTCAGGGTTTGAATGTCAATATATCAGAAGAAATCAAAGTCAATGAAATCAATGCGCTTCAAGCAGTTTCACAGTTCAAAAACCAACATTGTCTCCTGTTCAGTAGAATAAGCATTTCAAGAACTTATTTTAATTGAACACCATTCTAGCATTGTGTAATTGCCCAGGGTGAATATCTAATTCAGTTCAAAGTTGTTGAAAAGGTTTTAAATGAGGGCACATACATGTTCTCTATTATTTAACTCCTATGAAGGGTAAAATTATAATTGCAGGAGATGCCAGTTCTAAGAAAGAAATTGCTTTCGCAAACTATAATTAAAGTTAAATATCAAACAGCATCAAGCCAGTGACACTTTTAATAGGAAAAAAAAATAATAATAATAATCTTAATTTTATGAGAACAAAGTTCCGCTCCATACTGTATGTTTTCTTGATCCTTGTGGGTAGCAGTTACCATGCCTAGTGCAAGTTCAGCTTTGTTACATTTCATGTCTGTTTAGTTTTGTTTATAACCTGTGTTTTGGTATTCTTGGTTTAGTTTCATTTTCATGTGTTAGTTTCAGTTTATGTCTTCCTGTTTGCCCTTTTTTGGAAGTTCCTGTGATTAAGTCATCATTAGTTAATTTAGCTCCACCTGTGTCTCCCCAGCTGCCCACTCTTTAGTTCATTAGCCCTTGTGTATAAATCCCCTGTCTTTTTAGTTGTAGTTTGTCAGTCAATACAAATGTTATGTGTGAATATTTGGACGTTTCTCCTCGTTTTGATTTATTATTAAAAGTCTTTTGTTTATTCAACTTTGTGATTTCCTGCACTCTCCTTTGCCTAAGGAACCAACGTAACAAGCTTCAAAATGTAAAAAAACAACAACACTAATGCATGAGCCTACCGAATCAAACATTTGCATAATATATAAACATTTATCTACAAGTACACATAATACAGTGCATTTAACATAGCAACCTGCAGTTTGTTCATGAGAACGGTGCAAAGTGCATCTTAAACCCATTCTTACCATCAGAATGAGCAGTCTCATTAAATTTTATCGACCAAGACATCAGCAATTGGTTTTCATTTTCAATTTTGCAGTAATAATTACTATCTGCAGCAATAGTCATTGTAGCAATAGCCCCAGTGGTGTTTAATTAATTGATTTATCTTGGGTCACTTCTCAACAATATCAATATATTCTTCTGTCTGGCTGAGCCATTAGATATAATAAAAGCGTGACATGGAGCAATCAGTGGCTTCACTCGGCCCAGACTCTCTGCTTATCCGCTGATAATCACGCCCTCCATCATTTTATTAGTCTTTGATGCTATATTTATAGCATCCTCTCTTTGCTTAGACCTGAGAGTCTGGATTCTGGATACCCTAAAATCAAGTTTTAAAACCACTAGATTACCAAAGGAATAGGTAGCTTTTTCTTTCTTTCATAATTTCTTGCATTTTTGTAGACATGTAAGTTGTTAAATATTAAACCTTGAAATTTGTTAGCTTTAATAATATAATATAATGTAATATAGAATTTAAATATTACATAATAAATTCTAAAATGTATTAGCTACACTATAATATAATATGAAATGCGATACGGTATAATGTTATATAAATATACCAGAAGATTGGACTTTCTGTAAAAGATATCCTTTTATGTTTTATTAAAGAAATAAAATACAGAAATGCAACAATATGGGAGTTGGGATTTTGGATTAATTATCGCTTTGAAGTACCATCAAGACAGGTGGAAAATCGTTTTTTTTTTTTTTTTTAGTAAGTCGAGGTATTGGCTTTCATTCCAAAAATGTTCTCTCTAGACGTGACACCCGTGAAACTGCAGGAAGAAAAAAAAAACTCTCAAGCTCATAATCATTTCACTGTGCATCTCATTTCCACTAATTCCAAACTCTTCATTTGCTCAGGGCTGATCTACAGGAAACATGACTCCACAGTAATTATACCGCTCTTCAAAGGCAGAGCACCAAAATAGTTCACATTGATGTACAGGTAGTTGAACCATGCAGGGGGTGAGAGCAGGAAGAGGCATAGAGAACACAAAATCATCTCATTTTGTCTCAGGAATGGCAATAAGTTGTGCTGAAATGGAACACGATCTCTGCAAGCTGGCTTAAGAGTGATATCCACTTCAGTATGACATCTACATCTTTGATTTGCCTCAACATGAAGGGAAAAAAAGAAGAAAAGTCATATAAAGGGTGAGAGCCATGAATGAATGAATATAAGAACAAACGGATTGCTTTGATGTAAGAAGGTTCAAAGCTTCACTTGGCTAAAGTAAAACTCAAAGAATGGAGACTTTAATTGCACCATCCTTAAAAATAAACGACTGGGCGAGAGCTGCACAAGAGCATATGTGACCCGTGCTGGCAAACTGAGTTAGAATGCATGCAGTCTAATTTTGAAAAAGAAGTGACAAGAAGGCACAAGAAGTGAAAAATATCGGTTTGGTCAAATTTCAAGTTTTCACAAAAATTAGTTTACTAAGCCCTCTTTGAGTGATCCCAATGGTCCATATAATGGTCCCACTTTATATTAAGTGTCCCTAATACCTGTGTACTTACATAGTAACTAGATGTGTATTTAGTAAGTAACCACAGTGTAAGTACACATTGCTACATTTTATCTACAGCTGAAATGTTTCCGTAAATACACACATGTAACACCCCTCAGAATGGTGTGTGTAAGTACAAATGTGTAACAGGACATTGGTAACAACACTTTTTTCACTTCACTGAGTAGTCATGTAACAGGAATTACGTAGCTACATTTTGTAACAGCAGTATGTATAAGAGTACCTGGAGCAGGGGGTGATCAGGGGGTGTAGTTGGGTAGGTTAAGGGATATGTAAAGTGGGTGGAGATGGTACACCTCTGTAACACCAGAGTATATACATGGTAACTCCTCAGGAACTTCCCGCATAATATAAAGTGTAACATTCTGGACACCAACCACAATATATATATAAAATATAAAGTCTCACTCGTCGCATTTTAACGCTTGGTCACACTCAAGGTACCCCTTTTCACTCATGCATATATAAATTTGCATGCATATATAAATTTATTCTATAATTTTTTTGTTTTATTGGAGCACCAAACACGACCCCACCCCTACCCTAAACCTACCCACCTCTGAACAATATAAACACACACACAGGCAAATGCACAGGACTGTACAGGAATTTATTGCACAAACTAATCATAAACAAGCAGTATAAATACATTACAAACAAATCGTGTCACATTACAAGTCTTCTGAAGCCATGCAAAATCTTTACGTGAAGAAGAGAGTAAAACACAAGGTTTTAATCACTAAAAATGTCCCGCTCAGTTCACGCACTGGTCTCTCATTCAGAAAACATCCGGTAGTATGACGCAATCGATCACACGATACACAAGAACCAATTGTATTTCACAACAGCATGACGCTATCGAGCACAAGACACGCAAGAGCCAATGACAACCAATGTTGACGTAAGGATTTTTGGAGCGCAATTTTTTAAATCGCTCACAGACTGCAGAGAGCACAGGAAGTACATGGAAGACAGCAACCACATCTATTCCTCTCACAAATCAATCGTTTTGCATCAGAAGACTTGGAATATTAATATCTTTCAAATAAATGATGACGGTGGTTGTATCTGCCTACTATATCTTGTGTTTTATTGACAGATGGTAGGTTTAGGAGCAGGGTCTGGGTTACGTGCTCATAAATGTGTAAATAATATAATTTAAATAAAACTGTTTTGACTGTTTACATTGAAAAATCACACCCTTACATATATGCAATGATGCCAATGTTTTTACGCAGTATATCATTTAATTATGACGATAAAATAAAAAATATATAAAATATATATTGCGCTGGCATATTGACGCTAAGGGTTTCCTATTTAAAACATGTGTCTGAAATGTGTCTGAAAAGGGGTACCTTGATCATCGAAAATGACGGAAAACTGTTTTGACCAAGCGTCAAAATGTGACGAGTTGGAGTGAGACTGTGTTGCACAGAAATATTACTAGCTGTAGTAGCTGAAGAGACTATGTACCGGTGTGAACTTACACTGTGTACACATACTAATGTACACATCTAGTTACTATGGAAGTACACAGGTACTAGGGACACTTAATATAAAGTGGGACCCACATAATAATTAAGCATCTAAAATGATCCCTATCTTTATCTCAACCTAGGCTCATTGGAAATACGTTCCTCTACATACATTTCTGTAAAACTCTAACAACATACCTATACATACAAATCACTGCAGTATCCAGTTGAAATGAACGCTAGAGGGAGTAAAACTTCTATAACTTTTATTCCTTTTCACACAAAGTTTGATTTGCAAGTCCACAGTTTTGATTAATAAAGCCTAATTTTTGTATCATTACCTGAGGAATGTTATGCAGTGAATTCAAACCAACACGCTGTGATATTTAACACGCTGTGATATTTGAAAACTGATATATTTGAACGTTTGTGTCACATCATTGTCACATTGAAAAACTGCATCCGTAAAACAGCGTTTTAATCGTGTCTGGCGTTAATGAAGCATTAATGTTGAGCCCTGGAATCTATGTGCTGGGCCCTGGCCCAATTTAATTCCTGGCTCAATCAACATTTGTATTTTTTTTTTCGTTTTGCATTTGTTAACACTATCAGGTATGTTTAAGGTTGGGTTTGATGTAGAGGATATTTCCAACACAACAGAGCATTACTTTTTAGTTACACTTCTCAAATAAGTGCCTGGAGCAACGTAATACAAATACAGCAATATGCACCTATATCAATATAACAAAGATGTGCCAGGGTCACGTATTGAACTTGCATTTTAGCAGCACTCACTGGACGTTTCGCTTTGAGTAACGTAATACAATGCTGCAGAAGTGTATTTAGGGGCACGTATTTATAATGAACCTGGGTTGAAAAAGGAAGAAAATGTACAAATTTTCAAAATCAACTTCACTTACCTGGTTGCCTTCAAATCACTGTATAACTTTTGCTTTTCTTTACAGCATGGGTCATATTTATCTGCATTCCAGTTAAATATTGGTAGCATGCAGTCAAGGCACTGTTATTTAGTAATTTGCTGTGTCATGATAGGTCAGCAGTTGCCAAAAATGTTAAAGGCAAATAATAAAAATGTATTATACAATGTAATGTATTTTAACCTACGGTAAGGAAATGCTTCTGTTTTGTTTCTGGTTTTAAAGACTGTGCTTCTAATTGGTATGTTGGTTCAGATAAATCTATTTACTTTGACTGAAGCTATAGCCGACAGATATTGCCAGCAGCTACACAAAGATACATGAAAAGCCCTTACAAACAAAGACAAGTTAAAAAAACAAACAAACAAATAAACAAAAAATAGGTCCATGTCTTAGCCAACTTTATTGATGGTGGAAATTACTTTTCTTAAATACTAGTCTTAAATATTTTCTTAGCATAACTGAATTTAACTAAATCAAGTAAAACTTGATTTCCCCTGCTGAAAAATCCAGCATACTTTATGCTGGTTAGGTATGTATTCAAGCATGGCTGCTGGTTTGAACTGGTTTAAGTTGGTCCTCAGCAGGTGCTAGTTGCTCAGGACAAGTATATAACCAGCTACGGACCAGCTTAAACCAGCAGCCATGCTTCAAAACATACCTTTTCAACAGAGTTTGCAAAGTTATTACGTTCACAGCTAGCTGTAGGGCATTCTACCTTGCTAATAGTAATTTCTCATATCTCATATCTATGTAACATGGTGCCGGGATTAACTGCAAGAAATTCCCTTTTCTAAGAGGAAAAAGCAATATAAAAACATAAAATAATTTGTTCAGCATATCCACTCCTATGCAATCATGTAACTAGAAACTAGGAAACCATGACCAAGTTCAGTTACTGCCAACAAAAATGAGTCTCAGTACAAATCGATTACATAAAATTTAATTTTACAAAGTTAAGTGGATTGCACACAGTGAAACTAAGTTTAATGTTTAAAAAAAATGTTGCTCTGATCATTGTAATTAAATAAAACGTACAAGCAACAGATTACACAAACCTTGAAATTCTACAAATGAAACATATTATAGGGCAGTTCATGATAGTTTTATACATTTGATTAAACTTATATTTAACTCTGTCATTGTTCTGGGTAGCTTCTTGTAAAATCTGGGTCCTGTAAGCACTCTGAATCATAGTTTGAGCACACAGGCTTTACATATTGAGGACATTAACCTCACTAAAAGCTCATAATGATGCCATCTGGAAAGACAAATTAAACAGTAAACAAATTACAATGAGCAGGTGGACATTACCTGTGAAATCTTCTGGAAGAGACAAGTGTCTGGTGAAAAAGTCAGTAACAGGCATTGTTTGACCAATAATGGAGTTTCCACTTTACCCCAGTGGCTTTCTGCCAAAAATCGAAAGATAATCAGACAGATTTAATATTCTCACTACATGTAAACACCATTAACAATACACACCCTCACAAATGCAAACCGACTATGACAATGTCAAAAGGCCTATAGTACCGTATGCACACTAATTGGACAAAGTGCAGACAGTGTTTTAATAACATCACAGTGAACATTAGGGATAATGAGGGTCTTATTTTCTTCTTTGAAATGTACGCTGTAGCTGTAATTAGGGCTTATTGTTATATTTATATACCTGTGTGGTGAGTAACCATGGCAAGACATGCAGGCAGACATCTTCGTCAATTTATTTGAAAGTAGGTAATTTACTTCACCAACCATGGGCCGCCATTGCCCTCTGGAGATAATTTGAATGACAGCGGTACAGCTTAAACTGATAGTTTTGTATGTTACGCAACTGAAGGGATGAATACTATTATGCAACCAATATCATTTATTTCATAACTTCAGTTGTAATGCCTGGATTGGGCTTACAATTTGAAAGACTTTTTCATGTGAAAAGTGGCACTGATTGCAAAGAAAAAAATCACAGTGTTATATACAACAAAAAAACAACAAAAAAGAAACCTGCCATGTGATTTAACTTATAAAATGGTTTGTTTGGTAAAAATAAGTGTATTTAGATTGATTAAGTGATGTTAAACAATATGTTTGACCTAAAGTGTACCAGAAAGACAATAAAAGTGAAAATGAAGTGACTTGTGGTCAGGTATGGAACTTGGAATTTGTGCTCTGCATTTAGCCCATTCAAGTGCACACACACAGGGGAACATAGCAGTGGGCAGCCATTGCTGCAGTACCCAGGGAACGGTTGGGGGACAGGTGTAAAGTGGACAAGGCGCTGGTTATTCACCACCACCTACAATCCCTGCCGGAGCTGGGGCTCAAACCCACAACCTTTGGGTTACAAATCCAACTCCCTATCCATTATGCCACGACTGCCCCAAATACATAGCTATTTCAGTATTAAAAAACATTATCCAACTTACCTAATGAGTAAACCACATACATTTTGATATTATGTTGAATTTGAAGGATTAGTTCACCCCAAAAATACAATTCTGTAATTAATTACTCATCCTTATGTCGTTCCAAACCCGTAAGACCTTCATATTCAGAATCCAAATTAAGATATTTTTGATGAATTCAGAGAGCTATCTGACTCTCCATAGACAGCAACATAACTGAAATGTACCCAGTCTATGTGATATCAGTGGCTTTTACGACCCTACAATAATACTTTTTTTTTTGTGCAAAGGAAATAAAAATAACATAATTTACTCAACCGCTCTTCTCCCCCAAGTCTTCTGCCATTTTGTATATTACTTAAGAACGTATTTGACATAATCAGTGTTTCGTTACAGTACGTTTGCGGGAAAGCAGATGCATGAAAGTAATAAATATTGTTTACACTTAGTGGAAAGTATGCGTACACTCTAAAATGGCAGAAGTAAAGTAATCTCAAAGTGTCGCAAAATTGTAGTTGAGCCACTGATCTACTTTACCAATCTATTTATATGTTTCTGGACCATTTCAGTTTGATGTCTATGGATGGTAAGATAGCTCACAGATTTAATCAAAAATAACTTAATTTGTATTCCGAAGATGAACAGAGGTCTTATGGGTTTGG
>JAUMHI010000061.1:19594737-19612553 GCA_032359435.1 Enteromius unitaeniatus
GGTAAGATAGCTCACAGATTTAATCAAAAATAACTTAATTTGTATTCCGAAGATGAACAGAGGTCTTATGGGTTTGGAACAACATGAGGGTGAGTAATTAATGACAGCATTTTAATTTTTGGTTGAACTAACCGAAGGTCTAGCCTTGTATTTTAGGTTAACTGTACTATCCTTATATATATAAAATAGTAATCATAAAATCATGAGGCGATAATGGTATAATGATAGTGGCAAACATTAATGCCATTCTAATTGGAAAAAAATGCTATATGAATATGCTCAATGAATATATAAACCGCAAATTTTACATGCCACTTAAAGGCACTTCAAATAATGCAATCGCAGTGGTTATAACATGACATTTTGTATGTTTTTGTATTCGTTAGTAATGATATGCATGCATTGTAAGTTATATAATGTACATAATGTAATGGTACAGTAGCAGAAGCATGTTAAAAAAGCATTTTAGTTAATACACACATTCATTTGCAAGTAACATTGTAATTAGCATTTACTTGCTGGCATAAAACACACACACACACTGAAACTCATTAATGTAAGACTGTAATAAGAGTAATGATGTAATGTAAATATGCATTAAATGTTTATATTTAATTGTCTAACAGGTTATACAATATCACATGGCTAGTAGCCATGTTAGAGGACAACAAAACCACATGACTAAATTTTAACCTTCTAAAATAAATAAATATATAAATAATTGCATGTTTTAGCATGCACCCACTCACATTCCTGTATTAAAACTTAAGTTAAAAACAAACCTCTTAAAGTGACTTTAGTTTCAAAAGTGTTCCCCATCTGTGAATATACTTACACGATTCCATAAATTTAGATTTTTCTAAATTTTAAATGATCACAAATGTCCCATTAAAGTTAAGGGCTCTTTTGAAGAATAACTAGGCAAGCATCATTCTGCGAAAATCATCAATATGTTTGTGGATCACCTAACAGTAATTTCAAGCAGACTAGCTTGCTGAATCAAGTGAAAAGTTCAAGTAAACTGATCTTTGATCTAGTCTTCTAAACGATCACAGAGTGATTTTCATTGTAATGTACTTTGATACATCAGTAGCAAGAATAGTTCATGAAGCTCATATGAAAGAAAACAAAAATTGGCATACTCAGCTACAGAAGGAAGATCAAGAATACACATTACTGCTAAATACTATGTTGTATACTATGCCCAAATATTTTTGGCTTAGAATATCACACTGTGAACACCATCCCACCATTGAAAAATGGTGGTGGTTGTATCATAGGCTGTATACTTCTATGTAGCACCAACTGGAAAACTCAAGATAGGAGGAAAATGGATGAATTTAAGTACAGAGAAATACTGCAAGAAAATGTGCTGCAATCTGCAAGAGCACTGGGATTTGGAAAATAATTAATCTTCCAAATAGACAGTTACAAAACCATACAAAAATAGCCATGCTGGAGAGGCTTAAAACTTAAAAAAAAAAAGGTTAATTTCCTAGAGTGGTGTAGTCAGACTTCAGTTTGACTGAGCATCTGTGGAATGACTTTAAAATTGCTGTTTACTAATGGTGCACATCCAATTTGTTGGGGCAAAAAAAAAAGAGCTGGAAAAGTACTTGAGAGAACATGTTCTGACTTATTTATTTATTAACATTAATGTAATAGACAAGTAAATCAAGTAATCAGGTAAATGTAATCCTATTTTTTTCGACATTACTTGCAAGATCTATTAATTTAAAATCAATATGATGCATTCTTAATACTTAATCTTATTTTTCAACATCATTTCCGTTTTTTATGTATTCACATTTAATATGCATACTATTTATGCATATACTATGAATACTCTTACTGTTTTTTTTTTTTTTTTTCTAAGCCAACACACTGCCATGGTAATATATAACTATATTTTATGGTTTGTGTGGATTTATTTCATATTATTATTTGCAGAATAATAAAAATAGAACATTCAAATGAAAGCTGTGTAGATGTAGGGGGAAAAAAATAAAAACATTTTCCATGCACTTTAAAGAACATCACAAGCTGCATTCAACACACAACTAGCAGCAACATGGCCTTCTTCAACAGAGTAAAGATGTCAGGCTATGTTTCCATGGTTACAGGAGCACGAGGGTTCTGCAGAACATGTGCTTGTCTGTACTAACTGGATAGTCAATCCAGTAGAGAGTAAAAACCTACAGACACACCAAAAGACTTGCGGTAGAATTATCAGAAGCTTTTTGAAGCACCCATTGGAAATCCACAGATACACAAGTACACTGCAGGGCAAATTTTTGAATGGATGTCAGATTGTAAATAAGTTCTCAGGAAATGAGACACACAAGGATGAATTAGAAAAGTAAAATTTATCTTGGATCTTCAGCGATGTCCAAAAAGGCATTCTTATGCTATCTTAAAATGAAAAAATTAGCAAAAAAAATTATAAAAAAATGCAATCTCAGTACATTTATAGGTTCACAATGCAAACTATTACCTGTATACATATGTTTATCTACTCAGAGTAAAACTGGACTTAACATCATGCGTCATGTAATGATGTTTCAGATTCACCTTCAGAACTTTTGTTGCAACAAATGAAAATCTTGTGATTAGTTTTGCAAAGTGATCCGTGTACATAGTAAGTACACAAGGCTTCAAATTTTCAAATTAGGGAGCATCGCAAAGCATGCTCGGTGAAAGCACACACATTAACTCTGCGGACGTTTACGCCAAGAGGAAAGTGTACGGATGCATAGCGATGCACTTTATAAAGGTGGAAGACGTAAGACACGGGAGAAGAATGGATAATGTAAATTATGTTATTTTAGTTTTATTTGCACAAAAAGTAAAAAAAAAATAAAGTACTCGAATAGCATTGCAAAAGTGAAGTTTCTAAACCTGGATCATTGCCAGCTGTATTGCTGTCTTTGGAGGATCAGATGGCTCTCTGATATCATCAAACATTTCCAAAGATGAACGAAGGTCTTATGGGTTTGGAACGACTTCCAAAGATTGAGTAATTAATGACAGAATTTACATTTTTGGGTGATCTAACCCTTTAAGTGTGACCAAATACATTTGAAATAAATTAGTAGTAGATTTAGTACTAGTACAGAGATTCTATATTGGAATCAGTAGTCTTGGGACTATTTTATTGTGGAGAAATTATTATATGTACGTTCCACTGCCAACAGCTTGAACATGCACAGTGAAAATTAATCACTGGACCTTGTGGAACTTTAATTGAATATGCTTAGACTGGTTAACAATGGCTATTTATTGTTAAAAGCTTTGGTGTAAAGCTGCTTTGCAATGATATGTATCATGAAAAGCGCTATACAAATAAATTTGAATTGAATTGAATTATTTATGTGAAATTAATGTCTATTCAAATGAATAACAAAAATGTATATCTTTTTCAGCCATCGTGATTGTTCTAAAGAGCTCCCAAAGCTTTCGGCTCTTTCACTAGCGCATTACAGTATAGCTAATGAAGTGATATATCAACATAGTAATCCCAAATGCATAAGTCAATGCAGAAAGTTTAGCAGCATTCTAGAAAAAAGAAAAAAAAAAAAAAAACAGACACCGTTCCACTGGGAGTTTTTATTTATTTATAGACTATGATACAGTTTAGTAGCACATGTATCCTAAGTGTGATGTAGATTAAAATGTTATAAAAAGTAGCATATGGATGGAGTCATGTTGTAGCAGTTGGCACACATGCTACAAAAAGAAACACAACCATAAAAAGACATTTGGGCAACCATATTTCAAGTCCTCTGAAGCTATATGAAAGCTTTTTTTAGATACCCAATTGTCTTCTCCTTTGTCTGACTATTGTAGGATGATGTAAGGTGAACCGTTCCTTCTACAACAAAACCTTCTATATGTTTTACTGTACAGTCTCTCATGAGTCAGACCCACATATAGTAGCGGTAGAAGTAGACTGTAATGGTCATGCGTTCCAGCTGTCAACAGCAGTCGTAGGGCTCCACAGGTGAAGAGGTTGATTAGGTTCACCAGAGGGAGCCAGATCCCTGGGCACTGCTCATCCCTGACTGGTGCATTCTAATCCCACACGTAAGTAAATGACTGAATAAACAGATGAAAAAATAAACGTGTTTAGTGGGAACTTCAATTAGCCGCTTGTTTGACATGCGTCGCTGCTACTGAGCTTCTCTGGAATGCAATATAAGACGCTAGGAGCAGAAACCTATTACAAGTGACAATTTATAAAGCTGAAGCAGAACTGCAGCCGAGCTGTGCACTGCTATTCAATGAATAAAATATTCAAATTTGACTGGAATTGATGATTTATATTTTTGGTGTGGGTGAAGGTCAGAGGGAGAGATGAGGCAAGTGGTACCATTTGGAATTGTTCTCCAAAAAGAAAATTGCTGTGCAAGCTCTCCTCTTTTCTTTTCTAATTTATTTATAAATTTTTTTATGGGAAACCAGAGACATAAACCTACAGTTCTCCCCATACAAACTGAGCTTCACTATATGAGGTTGATTAAGCAGAAAATGCAGGGCGCATGAAACAAAAAGGCCATGATGTTCATGTTGTGCTGGGTGAAGTGAAGGTCAGGCTGTCTACAGTAGACAGTAGGTCCAGAAGCCAGGGCGTCTTTCATCTTTGTGGCACCCCTGACAATGTCGTACTGTACCTTGGAGAGCATATGGTGCTGGTTTCTCTGGTCAAAACAAAGATGTTTTCACCTAGTCTAATGGCTGTGTATTATCAACCTTTGCTCAGCCTGTTTGTTTGTTGCCTGACATTTAAGATTCTTAAAGCAGGTAAACAACCATTAGTTCTACCCATGCAAATCAGTTTAAGTCCTCAATCCTTCATGGACACCAATAGTAAACATAGGGCATACTCAAAATTCAAAGACCAACGCACTCCAGCCCTACAATGTTACTGGGCATTTCTGGAATCACAAAAAGTGGCTGTTTGCCTCAAAGCACTTCAGATTGTGCAAACAAATCAATTAAGCCACATTGGCAGTAGGGGATTTAACTCTTTTTTTCCCCTTATACAGCTGATGTTGTTTGGACTCTGTATGCATGATTGAAAAATCAATGCTTAATCATATTTGCTGTAATCTATATGTGAGCGTTTATAGCCTGACAATATAAAAGTGCAACAATCTTTTAGATCCGAAATAAAGATGTGTGTAATTTTAAAAGAATAGTTTACCCAAAAATTTTAATTACAGTATGTTTAACTCACCTAGATGTATATGACTTTCTTCTTTAAGATGAACACAGTCAGAGTTTTTTTTTTTTTTTATTGTCCCGGCTCTGTATTTTGAAAAAATAGTGCCCGTTTTCTTGAAACTACATAAATCAGATATATCAAGTACTATATAGCAAGTAATGCAGCGTAGAATGAACCTATACGCTTTCTGGGGGGTAATCACATGTTCTCTGAAGCCTGGCAATGTTTTTTTGTGCTTAAAAAAAAAAAAAGTTTAAAATTATAACACAAATAATTGAGGGTGAGTAAAATTTGCTATAATATAAATTTTTGATTTAATTATTCCTTTAAACAACTTTTTTCCTAGTCCAGCTTAATGTGCTAAAAGTAAGTAATTTATAGGTTGATAATTTGATTCTGTTTATATTAGCATTCTAACTAGATGTCTGTTTCTTAAAGCTTAAATTGAACAAAATCAAGAAATAGAATTGGTTTTGAGTTGACAGAACCAATCCAATCAAGTTTAGTTCGGGTTCAGTTCTTTGTCAACACAGGGTTTGATCCTGAGTTTATGATGAACTCTGATTCACTTCTTTGATGAAGTGCAACAGATCATTATGCACATAAATGAGACACTTTGTCTTTAACAGTTTGTCCACAGGCTGGAATTTAACCAAGCTTTGAGGTAACGGTTTGTTTTCTTCTGTTGAGGATCTATGCAAATGTGTCTATCTCAGCAGCGATCTGTACCAGTTCCGCTCTCCACCACCTGTTCTCTGCGCACGCTGCATGAAAACTCCCCTGAGTACAGAGAATCCTGAAGCTGCTGTGGAATTAATGTCCTGTGATCATCCCAGGCTTTGACCGCTCCAGTTTGCTATTCAGATAATGAAATAATGAGCCCTATATTCCTATCATTAAAGGTGTTAAGCACGCTAATGGGGTAAGTGTCAACCCCACATGAATTTGCGCCGGTTTTCTGTATACACCCACAGACAGTATGCATGCAATCCTATCCCTTGGGACCCCAAGTTAGCCATTTATAACGCCTGTTCAGAAATATATCTAACATTTCCTTTTAGATAATTAAATTCTTCTTACTGGTTATTTTTTGCAGCATGTGATACTGGTGTTATACAGTACAAGTCTTAGCTTGCAAGCTAACTATTAGTGGTATGTTGAGCTAGTATATCTTGTTATTAAATGTTGTTATTAAGTGTGATCGCTAATCAGGCACAACATAGAGAACCTATTGAAGCTAATTTAGCAACACTTCAAGGTTCAAGCAGGATCCAAACCAGAGATTGATTGCTCCCCCTACCCCTGCTGTATTCTATTCACACCTGCATTTTTGGGGTCAGAACCACAATACATTTTCATTATCAAAGCGGCAGCTGTTTTCCCTGGTTGCTAGTTAACAGTGATGGAAGGGAAGGCAGGAAAAAGGATAGTGTTCTTCACTTTTGTACTTTGTGTTTTGAACGTTTAGCTTTTATTCAGGCAAACTCAGTATCAAACAAACACCAAAAAATGCAAAAATGTGGTTATTTTACACGTCTATGGTTAGCTTAATATAAATTCATATTGTCATGTCACACACACCCACACACAAGTTGCTTTTTGTGGTTTACGGGGATGCTCCATAGGCAAGATAGTTTCATGATCTACAGTGGACAATGGAACATCCAGTACAGAAAAAATAAATAAAGCCATCAACTAAAATGGATTTACCAAAAACAATGTATCTTATATTTTATGTACTGCATAGGAACCATGTCAAATTCTTTATTATGCCAAAACAAAACCAGACAAATAAATTCAGTGCTTTCCAAATATACCAGACTTCCTCTCAGCTACAGTGACCTTACCTTAGTTTGCCTCATTACGCTGACCTCCCAAAAACCCACCCTATTCCCACAGAGCTCAGCCTCCCCTGGTGACAGCCATGCACAACAACAAGTCTCTAAAGAATGTAAGTGCACTAGCCAATAAAAAGGTAAATAGCCCTGGCATTTCACACTCTGCATTCATCAAACTTTTCATCCTCTATTTCCCTCCATATATAAACCCATACGCCCAAGGACATATAGAGAGGAGTTGAGCACAATCATTCACTAGAAGTCCATTGCTTGGAAAGCAGTGAAAGAGGGCAGGAATGATTTGGCCTGTATGTTTTCATTTCCTTTCCAACCAAGTGCATCAAAGCTTTTCCTGCTGGTATTGGACGGTTGTGTGTCTACACATCTTTTTTCAAAAACATAGTAGCACATGTAATTACTCATAGTGATGTAAAAGGTTTCTTCAATTAAGGACCCTTTTAAACTTTTAGAAGGTGAACTCAATTGAAACACTTTGCAAACCCACTAGTTGCCCAACAATTATTAATGTATTATATCAATATATCTGTCTCATTTCACAGGTATTTATTACTTTCTTTTTGAAACCTGGACAGCAGCTTACAAGCGTTTTGTTTACGTCCCTTCTGTACTGGGATGTTTGTTTTGCAAAGCATGATTATGATCATTTTATAACATGTTGGATTCCTGCCGTGCAGTTGTATGTCTGAAAAGAACAAGAGAACACACAGAGCCAAGCAGGGAGTGATTGTACAGCATGTGGAACTGCTGCATTTGTCTTTCAAGTGCATGGGGTGTGCCTGAAGAGTTTGTAATTTCCCAAGCTTCTTCGCAACCTGACTATCAAATGAGGCTTTCTAAACTCTTGCCCCCCACTTCTCTCCACCTTCAATCTCTCTTTCGTTCTGTCTGTTATATATCATTTCCATTCCTCTCTGAGAAAAGATTAAATGGTTATTCACTTGGTGAGGTTCTTTGTTCTGTTTACTGTTTTGCACAACCACATCCACACTACCTCAGATCAATGTATATGGTTCAAAGCTTGTGTAGTAGAGGGCTGCAATGTGATGGTAAACATTTTTCATTTCCTTTTTGTGGAGATGAAAGGCTGCTTAAATGGCTCAATGAACCTCTTCTCTTACCCCCCCCCCTAACTTCCCATAATAGATCTTAAAGTGTTCACAATCGTAATTGTATGGGAATTAAAAATACCGCGAATGTAGCTTTGGTTAAGCACTCATTTAAATTAGCTTTACTACACTATTATAAGATTCAAATTGTGCAGTCAATACCATATGGAGCTATTTCTAATAATTGGCAACCAAATATAGTCAGGCTAATTAATTCTTTTTAAATGTTCTAATGTTCTTGACTTGAATAAAACCAATTAATTTATGTTACCATATGAATCGCATTGTTTCATTGAGAAAGCATCTTTAACATTGAAAGCAGAAGCTCTTTACCTTCCTCCCACCCCTGAGAGCTTGCTTTTGTCTTTGCCATCGTCTGGTCTTTCGCCCAGGAGTCCTCTGCTGATGTTAAACTCCAGGCGAACTCAGGATAATATCCAGCAGGCCCACGGTCACATGACTTTCCTTTTGAAGAACAATCTGAAAGAGAACAATGTTTTAACTAACATTTGCATATACAAAAAAATCACATTGTCCATTAGTTAACATAATAGCATTTATTAGACAATTCTATGGACGTTTTTGGACATGTATATTAAATTACTCTCTAGTACACACTTTTCAAACTCATTTAACTGCTGGTATATAGCTCTTCAGACTTGATCAGACTGATATGCTGACTGATTACAAAAATGCCTAGGATTTCAAACACCAAACACCAGCTAGACCAGGCTAAGAACCCAACTCAAACCACATTTAACCAGCAAATCAGATTAGGCTTTTTAAAAGAACTTTACACACACACACAAAGTAGCATACAACATATGTCATTCATACAGTTCACTGCAGTTCCCAGCCAATCTGACCATTAGTTGCTGAAGCATCCTGGTAAGCCTTGAGATTTCCATCCCATTTTGAACCTCCATGCATTCTATAGTGGATCTCTGTCTCTCTAATTTCAAAGCTACGATTTTCATAATTTAGAGAAAATATACCAAGCATCAATGTTTGTCCTCCTGTGATCTCATCTTGTTCTCACTGAGAACCTAAAGTGTAGCAAATGAAGTAAAAGCAAATTTATCTTTAGAAAAGGTAATGTCTAGATTGCACTATGATTAGCTCATTACACTGTCAATGTGATAATACTTGCCAATCATGTTCTCTTCATCACTGTGATTGGCTGATTACCACCTCTCCTTCTCATAACAGGTCAGAAAATCCGCCTGAATAGGTCAAAAAAGCCTACTCGTAAAACACTTTCAGTTGCATCCAAACCAAATTAACTTGAAACGATGATCTGTAATTAAATTAAAGGTGCACTTGTGGTTCTTACAGAGAATGTACTCCAAAGGAATGTGTCCCTTGTAAATGCCATGTAATGAGAATTTTACTGGACCTGATTTGAGTAAATCTGACATATGTTATGTATGCTATAAGTTATACTATGCTATATGTTATGTATGCTATAAGCTAACTAAATAATGTGGTTAAATAATGTGTAGATGTGAATGATGACAAGACTTCGAAAAGACAAATGATCATAGCTGTGGCAAATTACAGTTTTATTAGTATTAGTAGTAGTATGCATTACTATTATTATTATTATTATTTTATTTAATTATTTTTATTACTAATATGTCGTTGGTTAAAAGAGGAGTGTAATTTAAGTGTCTTCTTTGCCCAATAAGATGGAAAAGAAGCTATAATTTCTGTGAAAGATTGTGTTTTGTAATTTGAAGGTCTATATTGCATTTACATTTAATCATTTAGCAGACACTTGGGTTAGGTGAGTGACAGAAGCCCTATTCGGAATGGGACTAGATTTACAGGGGGTCGTTAGAGAAATGTTTGCTTCATAGACGTACTTGTTTTTAATCCCGTCCGAATCTGCCATCTTCTCTCACAACCTCTGTGATAATTCCAGAGCAAATTACCTACTGTTTTTCAGCAAACTCAGTGGTCCTGTGGAAAACTAATCCTGTCCGAATGCGCTGTCTGGGAATTTTTGTTTTTTACAACGCAATTTCTTTGTGTGTTTTGCCCAACACGATATGCCGTAGTTGCTCTTACCGCACCCATGTTTGATATGTTTTGATATAGAAAAAAATAAATAAACACAAATAAAGAGCCAGATCAAACTGTTAAACTGTTAAGATTGGCTATTATATAATTATCAGGTAAGATTACTTCATTTCTGCACTCGATTATATATTTTTTAATTATCAAAATTAAACATGGGTTTACTACAAATAAAAACATAATAGTTAAAATAAAGTAACCACACCTTAACATGTTTTTGTCTGTCCTAGACATTTAGCTTCACCATGGTATTTGTGATTACACTTATTGTAATCAATCCGAGTGTCATGAATGCAGGCGTAAAACATCCGGGTTCAAATGCAAAACAGTGTTTATTAGCTCAGAGTCAGGGTGAACAGAGTCAAGCACAGGCAAACGAAAACAGTGTAGGCTGAGGCAATAGAGAAAACGATAAACAGAGCAATAGTTAAATACCGGCATTTAGAGTCCAAGGCATGAGGCAAAGCGAAGATCCGGGAACAGGCAGAGATCGGCAACGAATAAATCCAATGACAAAACAACTAGGAACAAAGACACGAATGAAATACAGGAATCGGGTGATGATGTAATGAACCGTGAAGACACACAAACACATCTGGGGATTTATACACATGAAACTAGGTAAATGGGTGGAGCCAACAATGAAACACCATGACAACTGAGGAGATGGGCGGAGACATGAATCAAACACCAAGGCAACATACAAGGTAGGCGGAGACATGAGTTCATTGCAATGAGTGCATGAAAACAAACACAAAACATAGAGTTCACTGGGCGCTGGAGTGCCATCCCCTTAGCTGGGCTGGCACATCCATTTGATCGTTACACCAAGTGACTATAGCAATGCACGCCTACAGAGCGTGTGATCTCTGTGACGGCCAGATGTACAAAACAGACACGCCCACCTCTGTAATAAACACAGAGATATTAGTCCCGTCCGAAATGGTACATGAAAATCGCGGACGTCAGGTGATAACGATCGAAACTCAAACATAGTTTAGAAAAGAAGTCCCGTCCGAATAGGGCTGAATTCTAATGACAGACAGACGGATAGATTGATTGATTCCCCTTCAGGAACTTGAGCTGTGTCAAAAGCTTTGGGAATACTTTTGTTTTACCAATTGACCTTGCACTCTCACCAAACACTTTCATGAAGTGTGTGGATGCTGCTCTGACTCCAAGGCATCCACATACTCAATTAGTGAAATGAGGTCCTAGGGTTGACTTACTTATATGGGCATGGTGTGGGATTTGAAAATAATGCAGGCACATCCGTCTCCTTTTCAGATAATCCATTTCAGAGTGAATCCATACTCACAAATTGAGAGAAGGCTGGTCACGGTTTCAAAAACATCTGGGTCTGATGGCAGTTGCATACCTTTTGGCCTGCTGTACATGATACCCCTCAAGTGGTTGCTGAATACCAAGAAAATTTTTCCCTAGGAGATCTTGTTGTCGCATAACACTAACAACAGATGTGTCCCATCGCTAGTCGGGGAACGGTCATGAGTGGCCACCCTGTCTGCGCTCTGTAGAGCTGCCCCATCTTATGTGGCACATCAGCTGCCTGGAAATGCTGGCTGTGTTTCATCCAAAATTATTCCTCTGGATGTAAGAAGCCATTTTGTGTTGATGTGCACTAACAACACAGTTGTGGTCTCTTATGTCAACTACCGAGGAGTTCTTAGTTTGAGCCCCCTTTACAGGCTGAGACACCAGATACTTGTGTGGGCCCAAGGGAAACTCCTTTTGCTGACAGCAGTTCACATCCCAGGGCATCTTAATCAGGAAGTAGACATACAAGTGGGAATAGAGACTCCACCCACAAGTGGTGTGTCAGATTTAGAGAATATTTGACCAGGCTTAGGTGAATCTGTTTGCAACTAAGAAGAAATCACACTGCCCTCTCTGGTTATCTCTAACTCATCCAGCTCTTGGACTGGATGCAATGGTACAGACATGATCATGCTTCATCTGTACACCTTCTGGAGACAAGACGGTGTCCCATTCTAGCTGGGCCAAGTATGGTTCTTAGACCTGATTTCTCTTCTCGACAACTCTCCATGGTAGATTCCTGTAAGGAGGGATTTCCTATCACAGGTGGAGGGTACCATCTTTTATCCCAGCCCAGAACTGTGGAAGGTGTGGGTGTGGCCCCTGAGGGGGAACAATTCATAACTTCTGGGCTCTCAACTAAGGTCGTTGAGACCAGCATCCAATCCAAACACTTGGAGCTTCCTTAATGAGGAAACTGTATGCCCTGAAGTAGAAACTTCACTTCTTGGTCTGGAGATCACCAGCTCAACCCAATTAACTGCCCCATTGGTTCAGTGCTAGTATTCCTGCAGGCTTGATTCCCCGCAGGTTTGACCCACTCCACTTTAGCGGCCAATGCTGTTTAGCACATACCTCTTGGTGGTCTGTCTAAGAGAAAATACCCCCTGGTCAAAAGTTTCCTTCGCTGAGGTCCCTGGTACACACTTGTGTCCCCCCGTGGGATCTTGGTCATGGTATTGGAGGCTCTCTGCTACCCTCTGTTTTTGAACAACTTGACAAGGTTTCAGCTTAAGTTCCTGTTAGCTATTTATTCACTTAGTAGGCATAGAATAGCAGTAGAGAGTAGGCGACTAGCAGGCCCTGTCAGTGGCCCCGTCCTTTCTTGACTTTGCGCCTGGTTTAGCCAAAGTCTCTAAAGTGCCCTTCTATGTGCCACAGTTCTGAAAGAAAACAAAACAAAAACAAAAAAGTAACAAGTAACAAAAAAGGTCTCAATGTTACACATACAATTAAGCTTCTGCTGGTCTGGGTCCTGGAAGGGAAGAGGACAGAAGGCATGTAGTATCATCATACTACATGCCTTCTGTCCTCCTCGCTTCCAGGACCCAGACCAGCAGAAACTTAATTGTATGTGTAACATTGAGACCTTTTTTGTTACCAAATCAAATTAAAATGAGTAGATGAATAGAACAGAATAAAGAGTACTAGTGTTAGAGGGTGAAACTGCAAAGCCTGGCATTCATGTTTTGGAAATATACAGTACTTTAGTAATAGAAGTTGCCAATCAATAAAGCAAAATACACATTTCCCTTAATAATATGTCAGTAATTATGTTCCTAAATAACTGTACAGACATGTGTAGTTTATGTAATTACAATTACACTCGAATGTAAGGAAATGACGAGCATAATATAAAATAATGTTCAAATTTGAAAGTCATTTATTCATTTTTTTTGTTCATTCATTCATTCATTGTTTTTCTGTTCATTCATTCATTCTCTTCTCAGTTGTTTTCACACAATATAACTAGTAATGGAAACATGGTTAAAACTAAAGAAAGAAAAAGAAAAAAAAATAGCTGGAGAAATATAATAAAGGCAAATATAATAAATGTAAACTCAGCTAGTTTTTAGAGTTTAAAATAGAAGTTGGAGCTTAGCATTTATAAGAGAGTGATGTCGGGTAAAAGTAGATAAAGTGACAAAGTTTTAATTTAATAATGATTTGTCCAAGTACATTTGCATAGCTTATCTTATAAACTTATCATGAAGCTCTGTAACGCTAATCATTTCAACATAAAAGTGAATGTCGGAAGCCATTCTTTAGGAACTTAAACATGACTATGATGTTCACAGCTAGTTCTTACACTTTTTCTGAGGTATTTCATGTATTCCTGTATTCGTTTATTCTGCTAGAATTGCTTTCAAACCATTCCAACTGTGCTCCCACCACACATTCGTCTCGTATTCACTGGAGTGTTAAAAGCACCGGTGGGACCAGGTTGTTTATCAGAGGACTGCTGGTTGAAGCTCCAGGCGATGTACAAATACACACATGTTCCGTACTTTTGCCCAGTGTGTGAGTGTGCTTCCTTGGTACGGTACTTGGGGCTTCCACTGTTAAGAAAGGCAGATCTCAGAGGAAAAATTTGTTGCCAAGAGGTTGCTCTTTCATAGCTCAGACTTAATCGAGTTCTTTGTTACGTTTTATTCGGGAAGTATGCACTTTCTCTGTGTTAAAATAACTTTGTTGTGCCAGTTTAATATATTAAGACAACTGTAAGCAGTAGTAGGCAAGTAAGTGCAGGGATGACTTAGACTTTGTTGGGGCCCTAGACAAGCTTTTAGAGAGACATATATCCAAAATACATTAAATTGCTTAATTAGACTAATTTATTAATCTATCTATAAAATCAATTAGCATAGCAATTTGTCAAAGCATTTCAGCTCACTGTAGTTCATCTGAAAGTAGCACTATCTGTCTGACAATCAAGTTTTAAAATATGCTGCATTAGAGCCAGTTAATATTTCATGACCTGACACTGGTGAAAGTGATTTTACAGAACACTCCTGAGGTTATTTTACCACTTTGTGATTGTCAACCACAATTGCTAAGTTGGTGAATCATTTGTTAAAACCCGCAGATAATGTTAAATGCCAGAGGGAAACTTAGGTCTCAATGAGATGTTCTTTTCAAGGTTACACATTAAATTGATTTCACGAAGCACTACTTTTTTTCCTGACAGGACATTGCTTCACCAAATTCATCACCAATTTTGTTTCAGGGAGAGTGTATATATTAACCTTTAGAACAAGCCTTAAAATTTTCATTTGAGAAATGATTTCCTGGATTATTGGAGACTAAAAATTGTGGTGTACTGTGAAAACATATTGTAACTTTAAAAACTCAAAACTGCTACAAGAATATCTATTAAAAATGTGTTTTTGACTATTGACTTATTTTTAAATTCATCTTTTAACACTGAGGACAATTGAAGAAGGATCATGAACATTGCAAAATATTTTTTAAAAGCTTTTTCACATAAAAAAAAGTTTAAATATACTTTACAAGAGGAAATAATAACATTTCAGAATGGACGGTTTTGTGAATCTTTTTTTTTTTTTAAATGTAAAATAGGCTTTGCAGTAGCTGTTATTAAAGGAAGTGCAGATTATATTGAACCTGACAGCAAACTCACAACTCCTATGTGAACACAGCAAAATGCTCTTGTCAGTTTATTTTACATGTGAAGAGAGTGTTTACATTTTTAAAGGCAAAAACAGCGTGGTCCATGAGTGTCAGAAAGAGTATAGCAATGAAAAATCAGCTTGGTTCGCAGTGCTCAAACGGAGATGGATCATTTTAAGTGATCGATCTGGAACACTCTACATATAAGTGGCCCATATATTGGAGACTCAGCTCACAATGGATTCTAATCAACAAGTTTGACAAGTATAGAACATTGGTAAAATTTCAGTAAACCTGACAGTTGTGTCGTATAGCTCTGTGTGTCTTTCTGAAGAAGTGTAGACAAAAGTTTTTTTGTTTTTCTTTTTCTTACATAACTCTTTGAAATACAGTTTGAGATTCCTTTTGTTGTTAAAGTTACATCCATTAGAATTTAATCAAAATAAAGGAATTTCCATATGCTTCAGAGCTGTTGTCCTTGCTCTTCAAAACCATACTCTTAAATGCAGTTTCTCCACCCTACTTGTTCCAAATGAGGCTGAGAGAAACGATTCAACAAAGCCTGCGACAAGTTCTGGATGTGTCACACGGTTCCTGCACCACCACAGTAGCAATCTAAGGGAGAATTGATGACTTACCAGCTGGCCAAGGACACAGATTTTATTGGCCATTTATCCTCATTTAGACCCCTCACTTATCTAATGTCTTAATTCCCTGAATGTGTGATCATATCCCCTTTGACACTCATTGAAGCAAACACTTAGAGTCGATCAGTCACAATGACCCTGAAAATGGCTGCAATTAAACTCTGAAAATATGTGGTTTCAAGTAATGGTTTCCTTGAGCTTTGTTTCTGTTCGCCTATTCACATCAAACAACATCACAACGTCCCTTAATCTGAACTAGTTCAAAAATTTTCTTTTAAACGAACCGAATTTGCAATTCCTATGTATATATGCTAAAAAAGACTTCCTTGATGGTACATACAGGTAAGCCGATTTGTTTGGTATAACCCTTTTATAGCACTTCTGAAAGGGCTGTTTTATTTCAGGAGGGCTCTACCTGGTTGCAAAGCATTGTAAAATCCTTATCCTGACAATGTGACCCATTTGTAATGTATAACAGTGCTTATTAGAGACTTAGAGACTATTATGCAGAACATTTTAGCTCTGACAAGATTCAATGCGCTGTTTAAATGATTTAAAGACCCTTTCAAGGGACAAAGGGATCCTCTAGTTTTAAATGACTGCCACTAAATCCACTTATTTCAGATTTTTTTTGTGTATATGTATTTGTGTATAACTTTATTATGTTTAAAGTGCTATGGTTTTGGAATGCAATTTCTGTAATTGCAGCAGACAAAAATTCTTAGCATTGTTTAAACAGCTTTATAATGAAATTGCCCAACTTTGTAGCGCACATGCATATTTTCATTTCTCTCATGGCCTCTCAAGTTACTGAGAAGGACATTTAGACGATTGCACCATAAAAACTGCAAATGGCATGGTTTGGAATTACTCAAGAACTTTTGCCACAGCTGAGCTCTTTGGTCTCCACACAACAGATAGTCGGGCGGGTTCGCCTGTAAATGCTTTCAACCGTGAGCGTTTACAGCCCATAAATTCGTTCATTCAAAATGGTCAATTATTCCCCTAGCTCTTTATATCCCACTCAGATGGGGCACAAGATCATAAAGGACTTGGATGATGGGAGGTGTGTGGAATGACCAATCTTCCTTAGAGGGAATTTGTGTGCCAAGAGAGTGTACTCTATATCTGTGGACCAGCATCTCTGCCCCCACACTAAAGCAAAAATCACTCTCTGCAGTTGTCTCAGGTGGCACACCCATAGACAGCACACATTCACTAACATTTGATCCATATTTCACAGAAATTATTAGGTGCTTTCTGTAATCACCAGTTCCAGACTGACTGGCTAGCTTAATACTGGCAGTCATGTGGTCAAAGATTTTAATGACAACTCTGTGTTCTAAATAATAAATGCTAAAAAAAGTGTTTGTGGCCCTTTTTATTTTATTATGTTTTGAGAAATTGTGGCCACACCTGTTTACAGTGCCATGCTTTTTTGTTGATTTCTCTCAGATGAATCAACTTATAAATGACACATCAAAACTTAATAAACTTAGTCATACTTGTTAGACAGTCTTCCTCTGTCTAATTGAGGGGGTCTTAGCCAGATAAAGTAGACTTGAAATGATGCCTTAAAGGGATAGTTCACCCCAAAATTTTTTACTCACCCTCAGGTATTTCCAAACCTGTATGAAGGTCTTTGGCTACACTTACATTTGGCATTACAAAGTTACAACCTGTATCCGGCTGTTGTCTACATACACCTTATCAGGGCTCACGAAATCCCTAGTCTGACGTCCCGGGGCTATTGTGTCTTCCAGTCGGGCTACCAAAATCTCAGCCCTGCCCGTCGGGCTATCATATAGGGAGGAAAAATATATTTAAATGCTTTTGCATTCTTCCACAAATATGTTTGGGTAATTATGTAATTTTCGGGAAACGGGGAGCCACTGTCAATTAGGTTAAGTATTGAAATTGCGTTTGAATTCTTGCT
>JAUMHI010000061.1:19612653-19623150 GCA_032359435.1 Enteromius unitaeniatus
GTATTGTTAAAAGCGCTATATAAATAAAAGTGACTTGACTTGACTTGACTAGAGTGTAGTTCCCCTAAAGCTAACCATCATTGAGTTATAGACAAATCGTACAAAATCGCACGAGTGAGGTCGTAAGATTTTGTACGATTTGTCTAAAACTCAGTGATGGTTAGGTTTAGGGGTGGGGTTGGGTTTATGTAATTTGTAAAATACGTATGATTTGCAAGAAATCGTATGAATTGAGGTCGTACGAATTGCCACTTCAAGTCATGGCAAAACACGAAATTTGGAACTTAAAACGTACAATTACTGGCAAACACATCAAGAGGTATTACAAAAGCAAATAACTGCACATATTATGTATGCACATATATTAATTTGCTTTTGTAAAGCATTTTTGTGTTAGTAGCTTCGAGCTACATTTCCATACTTCAACTTCTAAAGTTTAGTTTTGGTTTTTAAACAGTTGTGTTATTTATTGCTTACTTGCAGTTGCTTTGAAAGGTTTTACTGGTTTTACCATGGATTTTCATGGTAGTTTACCAGACAACGGAATCTTGCATCTTGCACTTCCTTGATATGTTGTTGACATTACTCTTCAGTTCATAAGCTTTGTGTGCTAGTGACATAAAAACACACGTCATGTGGCTATAACATAGAAAACGAAATGTAGCCAAAAACACTGTAGCCATTTGTGTGAATGATTGACAGCAGCTCACAAGACACATCACCGTACGTGGAATCCGATCACATATCCAGATACAGAAGTGACTTGAATGTTGACAGGTGTCAACATGCCATGTCCTGATATGCTGATGATCAGATCTACGTTATCGGATCACGAAGATTGCATGTTAATGCTAAGTTTAAACGTAGCCTTTGTTCTGCTGAACACAAAGGAAGATATTTTGAAGAATGTGGGAAGCATTTCTGGGCCACCATTGACTTCCATAGTATTTTTTTTCTTCCCTACTATGGAAGTCAACGGTGACCCAAAACAATTTTCTTCAAAATGTTCCTTTGAGTTCACCAGAACAAAGAAATGCATACAGATTTATTCATATAGAATTACTCGAATAAATGATGACAGAATTTTCATTTTTTTAGTGAACCATCTCTTTAAGTCAAGGTCAAAAATTAAATAAGCTGCAGGTCTTGTAAATTCCGAGATAAAATTATTTGGAAAATTTGTCATTATTAGTCCATGTTGGTACAAAGTTGTTAGCTTCAGGTGTTTATGATTCTCTGTCTATCACAGTTGTGATTGCTATCTCATTGAAAAATGATTGAACGCATTTGCATGCATAGAGAAAACACACTGAAAAGGAATTTGCTGGCTGATAACATTGGGAAGAGAAAAGGCACAATACAACTATAACTGGCAAGCCTAAATTGCTTCAGCAGGGGATAAATTATGTGGCTGATTCATTCTAGGTGTTGCAGTTAGCTCATTGTAGATGCACCGTTTGATTTGCTTTTGGTGGCGGGAAAACCTATAAAAAGAGTGTGCATTCAGTTAATGAGGCTGTAATGTCAGAGTGACCCCGGCCTCCTTTATCACACAAACCGAGATTGAGCGCTAGGTACCACATGGAGGTTAGCTAAAACACTGCCAGGTGGCCGCTCGAATACAAATGACCACTTACAGTGAGTCAAAAAACTGGACCACTGATATGTTTTTTTTTTGTTTTTTTTTTGTGAAAATCAGCTTTTATTTTTTTTATTATTTAAGAAGTTTTAAAACTCGTTGCCATAATTTGCTCATCATTATCTCTAGAACTGAAAAACTCTCCACTCAGAAGTCTAATATTACATATATAAATATTATTATTATTATTTTATTTTTTTATGGAGGTGTCATTTGACTCTGAAGAGCGAAATAATAAAAATATCTCATGAATAATAATAATCATATTCAATAAAATAGAAAACAAAGCAAAACAAAACATTAAAAAAAAATTATAATTCATAATAATATTATTTGTACTATATTTTTATCAAATAAATGCAGTCTTGATGGTACAATACATTTAAAAAACTAAATAATAATACAAAAAAATACATATTACTGATCAAATTTATATTTGCTACAGAATGAAGTAAAATTTTTAGGCTCACATTTCTATTCTATTCTATTCTATTTTCACTTGCTCACATTTACCTGAAACATGACACATAAACATCAAAGTTAAGTCTGTATGCAGGATGATCAATCAGTTTATTTTCAGCATTATTTCTGATATATTCACAGCGGCTGAATATTTATGCATCTGTTTGACCGCTTTATGGCCTGTGTACACCTCATGTCTCCTATCGCCCTGTCAGATACCCTGAGGAGGACCGGGCAGGTGAAGTCATGAATCATGAGTCATGAATCAGTGTTGGCAGATGGAGGAGACACAGAATGATATGGACAGGCTAAATAGAATTAAACATAGCATGCAGACAGCGCCAAAAAATATATTAATCCTCAACTCAAGCGTTCTTGTTATTCTGCCTAGTACAGACCTCTGGCGGAAATCAATCTAACTTTCACTTCATTTCAGATGAATTCTGTTGCTAAATGTAGCATGCATAGTCTGCTACATCAATGGGCAGCGGGAGACAGCATGATGGGTTTTGAAAGGGTATCTGAAAGGTGTGGACAGGATCCTAGAACTTGTGTCTTGCACCATCAATTTTTACTATCTCACATTCCAGCATATTATGACAGTGGGCCCAGAGGATCTATTAGCAAAATGTACAGATGAGTGCCAGCTGCACTTGGTCCAGATACAGAATATGAGTCTGTAAATGTTAGGAGAGTTATTTAAAACAGCATTATACAAGATGGTGTCTGTATTATATGACAGAGTTTGCTAAAACTTGGACTGGCTGATTTTATAAGAATGCGTGACAACCATAAAAAGCATTATGTTAAGATAAATGCTATATTTAACAGCTTTATTACTTTGTATAATTGTGTAAATATTATTAATCCAGGCACATAAAAGTAAATATGTATGCACAGCCACTGTTAGATACACTACTAGTTTCTACAGGAACACTATATGATCTGAAAAAGTTGCTAACTGTTAGTGTCTTTAACTCATCCTTAGCTTTTTGTTGTTGTGGAAAATGCTACCTCTACCTAGCTTGAAGAGGAGAGGTATGCTAATTAGTGAATAAAATAGGTCAGCAAATTTCCATGATTGAAATTGAAGGAGGCACCAAAGACATTTCAAGGAACCAGAATATCTAGAACAACTATCATGTTAGCAACCACCCAGAACAGCTCAGCAAACACCTATAGCTTTGTTTCTGCAGCCAACCAGAGCACCATGCCATATGCACAATTTCTGCATTAATTATGATATACTTTTTTTTTTAAGAAACTAAATCACAACTGACTGCAGGTATACAGGGTCAATGGTACATTGTTAAGAGGGCAAAACATTGGTTTATAGTTACATTTGTAAATTGTTCGTAATTAAAATGAACCTTAAAATGGAAATCAGATTTCAAGATCCCATGTGCAAGATCTTGAAGAAAGACCTTAAGAAAACTCTGTGAATGTCTTTGTTAATATGTCTGTCAACATAAAAACACTGAACAGCAATGTTGTTCATGAAAGGACATCATGTAAGACGCTGTCTATAAAAACATACTGAGACATGGCTCATGTTTTCTCAAGAAATACAATAAAATAGAATATTGCTGACAGTTGACAATTAAAGGAAAAACTGCACAAAGGTTGTTTAGAAGAAAAAATAAATGGATACATAAAAACCTTATTCCAAACTTGAAGCATGGTGACAGGAGCATTATGCTGCTTTGCTGACTCATGGTCTGGATATTTTGAAATCAAACAACAATTATTGCAAGAGTGTATCGAGGCATTTTACAGAGGTATGTATGGATAGCGTTACAGGGCTTCACGTCGAGAAGTCGATTAATGCAACAAGACAATGAGCCAGTCAACTAAAAAACAAAATGTGTATAAAAAACAAGAAAATGAGTTTCATTGAGTCCTGACCCTAAGCCAAAACAGATGGCACAACCGGAAAAGGGGTCCGCTATAAACACAGACCCAGATTTTTTTATAAACGAAGATTTTTGTTGAGGAATTGTCCAAAATTGGTCAAAACTCTTTGGAAAAGGAAAATGAGGTTTGGGGGCAATTCTGAAGACAACTGAATTAGGATCAAGTGTGATCCAGTAAACATTTTGTCTAAGAAAGAACTGATCATTCAGCTTTATAAATTAATGTTGTGATTATTGTACCTCTTTATCTAAAACATCTGCTTATATGTGACTGTAACTACTGACCACAGGTGAGCTAAAATGCACTTTTATTTGGTTTTATTCACAGCCTTCTCTCCACTGGACAAAAGGCGCTAGTCTCCTGGCATGCATACATACCAGCTGTGCCAGGGGCTTGTTTTGGCAGAAAACCATGGCAAAACAAAAGAGAGTATTAGTCCTGGTGTCATGGCCATGGAGTGGCAGATTAATCTCGATTTGGAGTGCTGGGTGTTTTGAGTGATGGCAGCATTCAGCCAAGCCCCCCTCTGCCACACTTTCACCGGGTGTAATGTACACCAGCATGCAACAGATGCTGTGGATACATTGCATTCTATTGTTTTGCCAATGGAGGCACATGTGATTCGCCTTCATCGAGGGCAACTGCTTCTCCTTGTTCGTCTGCTTGAAAACATAGGGCTCAGCTGAGCCAACATGTCTGATTCTCCCAACGGCCCTATTTGAATTAATTCGCAAATTTCTTCAGCTGGGAGAAGACTGGAGCTTTGCGCACCCTATTACGGTTGGAGCCATGTTCATCTATCTGGGTCGCAGTAGAGATTGAGGTGATTTTTTTTTTTTATCAGCGACGAAACTGAAAGCGGTGACATCGCTGTGACATCAGAGCAGCACCCTATTCATTTGTGATCTCAAGACCGAGCGGCGGCTTTGCTTCACAGATTAGATCAAAGCTGGCAATGTCAGGCTCCATAAACTGATATGCATAACTTGTGTACCCTCAGGAGGCTTCCTTTTTTTTTGATAAACATTGAAGGCATGACGTTAGTAAAACATGCTTTTTGCAATTGTGAATGTGATGGAATGAAGAAGGATAGCTCTTTCAAGTCCTGTGCAAGCTGCATGGATTTGGCAACACATTTTTGGAATTTCTAGAATCCAAAGGCACCTACTGTGAGTTGAATTGTTTCAGCTTTCTGCCTTGTAAAATATTACCCATCATCAAAATTTAGAACGAGCTGCAAGAACAGCGTACATTTTCAAAAACCTGCAATACTGTCTTATACTGAATGCTTGATAAATTCAATCAATTCAGTTAACGAATTATTTAATGACACTTTTTTTAATGATTTTGTAAACAAACCTTTTGCCTGTATGGTGCAATGCGGTCTGTGACTGGCTGTCAAGGAATCATGGCTAAATGTTTTAGCCTTAGTTTATCTTACAGTCACGTCACATCTCTCCCTTATCTATCTTCTTGAGATCACGTTGTACAATCTGCCAGGGGATTATTTTAAAGGACTCAAAAAAATATAAATTGTGCAGTGCGTAGTGGGCTTTACTCCTGCTCTAAAAATCCAGACCACCCCACTGTCTGAATCATGTCGATGGATGGCGGACATTGTCAGCATTCCGGCGCCAAGCATAAATCAATCAGTGGAGGGACACTAATTACCCAGGCCGAAAGGGCTCAAGCTACAGCCACTCCAGGTTCAATCTCCACATGTCAGTCATCCTGAATTGGACACGAACGGGAATGAGATTTGAGGGTTGTGGCGGAAGGGAAGAAGTGTTGCATAAACACTTCATTGTGACAGCTCTTGGCAACGGCACAGCTAAATTATGGCGAACAGTCTGACCTCTGACATAAACTGTGGTTCCTCAGACTTTCATTGTTGTCTAAGCCCTTTGGGATAACTGACAAGACCATTCACTGCTTCTCTCTGATATGAACAAGGCCCCAAAGAGTTTTACTGAAGCTCTCACAGGTGATATGTGGATTTAGATTCATTCACCCACGGAAACAAATGTGCAAACTCATTTTTAACAGTTCCCCAGCTGTTGCTTATCATATTCTATTACCATAATATTAAAAAATGTCCTACTTAGTACCCTCTTATTTTTAGAAATTTTTGCTTCTATATTCTGACATATTTCAGAGTGTAACAGGACTGAGGACTTTTTATATATATATTCTCTTATAACTCTTGTAACAATACAGATTGTAGCAAAGCACTGAACATTATCAAATAGAAGAACAGAGTGATGGTAATGTATAAAGACGAGAATTAAACTTTATTTATCAAATGCAGAGACGGTCTCTGTAGTCAAGACGATGGTAATCAGTGGAAATCAGGTGTCCCCAACTAAGCAAGCCAGAGGCGACAGCGGCAAGGAACCAAAACCCCATCCATGAGAGAATGGGGAAAAAAACCTTGGGAGAACCAGGCTTAGTTGGGGTCCAGCTCTGCTCTGGCCGATATATATATATATATATATATATAATAACTGGATTTGCTCATGAAGTTGGCATTACACACTCCCATTGATTAATAATGGTTGGGACTGACAAAAATTGATGACATCTGCCCAAAAAGAAAGCTAATCCATCTTTCAAACAGCATGCCCTGTGTGTCCGAAGGCAGGGAAACACCCTGGATGGATGGCCAGTTCATTGGCCAGACATGAACTGCATTATTTTTTGTTTGTTTGTTTTGTTTGGATGCCCTTCCTTCTATCTAGTTGTACATTACATTACATGTACATTATTCCTTTAAATTGCAAGATTTGCAATTTTCACACACTATTTCCCCAACACTGTTTATTTTTTACATTTAATCTCTTAATACATTTGTGAAAATAAAGGTAAAAACAAAAACCCTTTCTTAAAGCTATTAAGTGATGTTGATAAACAAATTTCAAGAGGAGCGCTGACGCGGGATTAGCCACGGCTGGAACCGTGTTCCCTAATCAAACTAATTCCGTCCCGTGCAATTAAATAAGCTTAAATAAGCTCACTTTCTTCCCTCCCATATCTCATTATGCATCCCACCTCCACCCCTTCTCCGCCCCTTTTCGCATCTTCCTACAAAGAGGGGGGGCAAGCGGAGTTCAAGCCGGACGCTGAGTTCAGTCCTCCCTAGGGCTCAGACAACTAGTGTTTGGTGTTCGCCGACCTCCAGGCTTGCCCTTTGGACAGCACGCCAAATACGCCTAAATTGTCATCATAAGGAAGTGCGAAATATTGAAATTCAGTATAGATCATTTGGATTCCCTTTATAGATTTATTTTATTTTAGATTTTATCTATTATTGTGCTAGTCTTAAAAGGGTGCGTTGTGAATGTAGTTGACTTTTAATTTAATATTTACATGAGCTGACCCATATCTGACCCATTTGTTGCATCTGGCAATAAAATTAGTTAACTCACATTTCCCAATTTTTTTTTTGCCTACCTGACACGAATTTGTATATTGTAGATTGGGATTTTAATTTAAACATTTTTATTTTATGTATACTTATTACGTTCCTGCACATTTATATAGTGTAATAATATTCTCATGACTTGTTATTTTCACTTATACTGCTTCCCCTCAAGGCTGACATCTACACTGCTTAAAAATATGATCTTATAATGCAGCACAAGGTAATCTTTTATTTTAGATTATGTTTTGGAACATTCTCAACAGCAATGCACTTAACTAAGATATAAAAGCATTGGATGCTTCTTAACGGTAGATTCTGAATGCATTGAGTGCACAACGCTGATAGAGTTTCTGGGCTATCTTCTTTAAAACATCCTTTTAGATGTGGCTTGTTACATCATTTGTAATCCTTACAGCTTGACGCTTGCTGCAAGTTCAAGACCAGGCAGTCAAAAGCTATGAGGGCGTGTGTGGAATGAGAAACGGACGTTTATGCACACTGACAACCAACTGCCTACACGCATCACATCTTGAAATGGTCTGCCTTTGTCTCTGAGGTCAAGAAGCTTTATGATACTGATGCCGGGCGACTTACCTGAAGTTGATACATGATCCTCAGGGAAAGTTAGCTCGTCCTCTGCTATCCAAGAAAAGTTCCAGTATTTGGGGGCAGCGGTGGGGTTTCTTGAGTCCATGGATGAGGGCCGTTCTGCAAACAAAAGTAGAGTTTGTCGTCAAGGGCCTTTGCTGATATACTGCAGTGTCAGAAAAAAAAAATGACTAAAGAAGTTAAGCTTCATGTGATAGAGGCATTATCTAATTTGTGGAACATTTCAGACTCTCTCTGGGGTTAACTTTTCTCCAAGGGCAGTTTTCACTAAAACCTCCTACATAGAAAATTGAGAGCTTAAAAGAGCAATTTTGCCTACAAGAAAATACACTACTAAGCTCTAAGGTGAAAATGGACAACAACAGTTAAAGAGAAACCTTAAAAAAATGATGCACTGATGCATTCCACACAAAATTCTTAATTAGATTTGACATGCTTTTAATACTGAATTGCAGTATTTAACGCACACAATGCATTCTTTCACAAAATGGACTGCGTTATACAAAAATATTCTGCCTCAATTAGTCGTTTGCTTATTTCAATCATTCTTCATTGCACACCTGCAAATATATTGCTGACACAGATCATTTGTGTATTGTACACTGCTTGTCTAAGCTAATTTGGGGATCAAGAACCACTGTGGGTTTTAGGTTATACACTATTTACATCAACGCAAATACATATTTTTATATTCAGCATTTAGTTTTAGTAACTTGTGCATTTCATTGTCTGCATAATACTGTAGCTCTGACCACGACTGTCTTGTCAGTGGATCAAATAAATCCTGTAAATCAGCAACTGAAACAAAGAGTATGTTGTCAGACAAACATGTCCAGAATTGCTGTAAATATCATATTGGCTATAAGTGCATTTTTGTTTTGATTTTTCAAATGTTATGTTTTATTTTTATACTTTAATTTAAGCATCTCTAATTTATATATCCCATCCATCACTGCATAGTCATTTGGATTTTTTTTTTTGTTTGTTTTGTTTGTTTGTTTTTCAAATTAAATCTCTGTTATCACTCCTGGAGCAACTTATACGTTTGAATTTGGGAACGGATTAAGATTGAAGGGTGTCATAAAGTCCATTAATTATAATATCCAGGGGAATAAAGGAAAAAGAATGGCATAAAATGCACAGTATGAATCAGCAGTGAATTACTTGAGTAATTGGACTGTATTACTAAGCTTAGGTATCAGGGAATTTAATTTGACTATCACTAAAATGAAAACTATTACTGAATTACATTTTGAATTTAAGAAAATATATATTTAGCCCTTAAACCTTTAGTTTACAAAGTTATCAGTTACTATATTACAACTATAGCCATTATTTTTAACACATTTCAGAATATTGACTTGAAATCCTTAGACAGTTTTCCAACAAATGAGCATTATTATTTTTTTCTCAGTGCAACCATCAAACAAATCATAAGGGACACAAACTTATTTTGCCAACCAATCCCATTCAAAGTGTTTTCTAAACTTTTTGAACTTTTGCATCTCCATGTGGACCAAAAGCAAACTGGACAGGTTTCTTTGAGTGTGCTATTCCTTGATTATTCTCCATACCTTCCTAACCTGGAAAATTAAAGAAGCTAAATTGGAGAGGGAATAAAGGAGTCTGTTTTGGACTGTAAAAAAACAGACTGCTGGTGGGTTGAGATATGTCACGGGTCATTCTAACCTTTGTGGATAGTAATGAGAAATGTGCTTTGCCCGATACTTTATAGGTCCTCAGAGGAGCATGAGTGCACATATACTCTTTAATCATTCCAAATTATCATTAAGAGAGAATCAATAGTAAGCAGAAAACAACTTTCATGAGTTGTTATTAAAGTGCAGCAGAGATCAGAGCCTGAGACTGCTATTGATGGTCCTGGTAGTGTTTGTTTCAAAACAGCTTCCCCAAACACTCCTCATACTCTTAGGCTGTTATAGTTCACATGAGTAAAGTCAACTTTATACTCACTATGGTATATTACATTTGTAAATTGTGTGGCATTTATAAATGCTATACTTGTGGCAGAGAATGATTGTGAACCTCTTTACTGCTTGTCTTGCAATGGTAACCAACTGCAAAGCAAAGCCAAATAGTTGTCATCTCTTTTCTCGGACTTTCACCCTTTCTCATACAGTATGATAATGTGTTGTGTTGGGATACTATCTAAAATGGTGTCAGAGGAGAATGGTTAAGTAAATTGTTATTTTTGTTTTCTTTGCACAAAAAAAGTATTTTCCTAGTATTCTCAAAACTGAAATATATAAACTTGCAATTCTGAGAAGAAAAGTGTGAGAAAAAAAAAAACATATATAGTAATTGTGTCATAAAAAATTCATAAAGTGGGGAAACAGGGTACCATAAGAATGGCTACTGTAATGATTCGTCAGAATTCTGGGGATCCATTTGCAAGCCTTTTTAATGTACAGAGTAGTCAGACAGGCGGTGG
>JAUMHI010000061.1:19623250-19639987 GCA_032359435.1 Enteromius unitaeniatus
ATCATACTGACATTTTTGACTTATCACCCAGAAACATCAAACAGAATTTTAATTCAGAAACGTCTGCCCTTTACAGCAGAGGTGTTTTGATTAAAGTTTAATAAATCCACTGAATTTAATACTTATGAAATAAAAGATACTTCTTCTAATTTGTTTGTTTTTCTTGATGAAAAGCTGGATGTTAGGTGCATGTTTTGTCTCACTCATCAAATCTGTTATGTAACAGAAGTGCAGCTTGCTGATCGTGACTGGTTTTGAACGTTTTATGCATTGATCCATGTTTATTTTTCAAATCCATGTATAAACAACGAATAACCATAAAAATGGTTATTTCTACAGACAGTCATGCTGATATTATGCAGCATAAATGTCACAGTACAGCAAAATCTTGACTGGTTGTCATATTTCTACCCTGTGCCACCATACTGCCCTGATTAGTGCAGGTCTAGCTAAAGAAATACAAGAGCTACACAAGATGACCAAGAAATTTGAGTAATAAGAGTAAAAACTTTTATGACAAAAACATAAAACTTTGTAACATTTATACAAGACATTTATAATACACTTTCTGCTTTTTTATTCAGCAGAAAGCTTACACAGAAAACATATAGTATAAGCAATTTAACATCTCTGTATTTCTAATTGCACTAATTAAAAAATAATAATAATAATTATATATATATATATATATATATATATATATCTTTAAGCTAAGCTAATTAGCTTTTAATTTAATACACAGTGTATATTCAGTACTAAAGATTTCTCATATCTTTTACATCAACTTTTATATCTAAAAACGCTGTGATGCACACTCACAATTCCTTTCTTGCGTGACAGACCTTGAACTTAGATTTACAAGGAACAAATCTGGCCAAGCTGCACTGTGGATCAATGTCTCACTATAACCCTCTTGTTCTTTCTTCTGCCTTTTTGAATGCCAAGGAGACCCAAAGCCTTTTTTAATTATATAGAAAGAAAGGCATGTAAATATACAGCTTGCATAGAGAAAAAGAAAGCAAATACAGTAGGTGAACTGAATGAAGGACCTACAACCTTACAACTTCAATATGGGTTTGAGAATGTTTTCAAGCTGCATTGTAAGTAATTTAATTCAAACAGACAAAAGAAAACCTCTTTTGAGTCTTATCTGTTACTGTGGTATTGTAATGAAGCCCCTTTCTCACATTTCTTTGATCTTGAAACCTCTTGAAAAGGCCTTGAAAATATCTAAAATTCAGTAGTTGTGGTCATGATTACAATACCACATTGCATCTAAAAGAATCTCACCAGGTAGTTGGACTGAGAGAAAACCCAAGAGGGAGCGAGAAAATAGGCTTTTTGTTCTTTGAAGAACTCATTGATGTCTCATGATGACCTTAAGAATGTCATGTTGAGAGACAAAGGGATTCCCTTGATCTGTTAAAAAATGCCCCCACTTAAGGTCTGCAACAGACTTTAGAAATTAAAATGGACTTATCCAGTGTCTAGTGTCTTATCCACAATATTCAGTAAGAATTCAGTGAATGTCCACTTATGTTCTAGGAGTTGTGTTGTGCTCATGTATTTGCTAAAAATCGGGGATTTCCCCCACTCTGGTCTATGCATCCCTGCCTCTCCTGAATAATTTTTTATCCTCGATTTTGAATCAAAGGATTCACAGAATGTGCCTTAAAGACCTGTTTTGAATTTGCAAAACACACTTTAAAATAGTGTTCTGAATCAAATGATTTGCGAAATGTGCTTTGAAATCCTGTTATGAATCAAATGATTCGCGATTCGTGATTCAATTGGAGCGGTTTGAATAATTTTGAGACGCAATGTTAACAAATTTTTGGTTTCAAAAAGCTGTTGATACATTTTCTGTCGTATAAAGAACATTTCATGACATGACACTTGCACTATGCATATAATCACGACAAAATAATAAATAGAGGACAGATATCATTATTGTGAAGCAGCAAAAGACGCATTACTTTTTAATATTATACTGATATTAAAAGACATGAGGAAGGTCTATTAGACGTTGTGCTGCTCCTAATGGTGTATAGCTCTCCAAAACTTTTAGAAAAGAAGGGATGAAATGTATTTTTAGACAGCTCATGATCACTTCATGTTTATGCAACAGCTTATGTGGCACATATCAGAGTGTTTTGAGAGCTGTTCACAACGCAATGAAATGTAATTGAAGGATGGGCAGCACAAATTATATTAGAACTGACAACAGAATCAAAAACTATTTTCAAATATGATATGGTAAGCCTATCATGAGAGGGGTCATTTACATAATCTTGTCTAGCATTATAAATAGACAGATGACCTTAGTTCATGACCCCTTTCAGTAATAACACATAGTATCATAATACTGTATGTCACAGTCAATATGTCATTATTCCTTAAGCTTCTTGCAGAAAGCAATATTATGTCTAAATTACTTTCAAACAACGTATATTGAATTTCAATTGTGCTGTCCAAATGGCAGCAGCAGAAGCAGTGATATCTTGCAGCTTCTGTGGAAAATAGTCTTCATTTTGCAAGACACGCTTCCTGTGCAAGCAAAAGTGAAAGTCAAGTACTTCAGGCATTTTAAGCAGCTTGTACGAACCCTGGTTATATTTTTTTATAGTCAGCTTTAATTTTCTATTCTAACAAACAAAATAAAAGTGTTGATACCAGTTAAATTGCACGATAAACTAATTGCAAACAAAAAGAGCAGGTTTTAGGTTTTTAGATCCAGAAAGGGAAACAACAAATGTAAAAGGAATGATCCACCTTCCATGTCAACTGTTTTCGATGAGATTTGCTTGTCTGTGTTTCTCAGAGAGAGGTAGGCTTAAAGGCTTTGAAACATGACATAAAGAAGTTTAATGAGGATGCGATCTCTGGCACGATACAAAGCATATATCAGAAAACCAGAAAACGTATTTTAAAATGTTAAAAAGTTCATTAGAGTTTTAAATATTTAATTTTTATAAAGTTTTAAAGCTTCTAAATATGCTGCATACAGAGAGTGCATTCTCTGACATGGCCTACTGAGCACATGAATATGAAAAGAAATAGATGCTAATTAGTTGTTAACAAAAACTTCCTGGCAGTAATGCTGAGGAGGTTTGCAGTTAGTACCATATATATTAATATCTGCCAAAAAGTCATCGTAGTGGGCTTGTTTTTTCTGTGTTTAATATGACAGCAGTTATTTCTGGGTTGCTCTTTACAGAGGATGAACAAAAATATTGTTTGCAATCTTTTGTTTGCATTTCCATCACAAACAAAACTGTATTTATCTTAAGTACACCTTCAAAAAGTTATTTTTTTTTCTTTAATAATGATATAAACTGTTTACCGAGCTTTAAAACATACTGTGGCATTTGAAGCCTTTTAGTCTATTGTCTGTTCTCTGCCAGAGTTTGGTAAGAATTCAACCCCCCCCTGGATTTCTGTTTCTGAACACACAATACACAAGAAGAATGGTGCATTTGTTCTTGGAGAGCCACTACATGATGATTTTCTGCTCGTTTGCTGAAATTCCTTAACCATTTCACATTCATTTAGCAGGTGGTTTTATTCAAATCACTTTTTTATGTAATCACTTCAAAATTACAGCGGGACAGAAACTACAACGTAATTACAGCAAAATAAAAGTGAGTAAGGGAGTAAACCCCAAGAAAAAGTAATCTGACACTGTTCAGCAACAGCTGTGAAAGAAATTAGAAAATGTGAACACGCATCCTAAAAGCAATGAAAGTAACAGATGCCCATGTCGATAAATTCTCAAAAGGAAAATTACAGAATTTACATTGTATTGCCAAAACAACAACAGAACCATTGCAACATGTTCCATTTTTGAGCATGTTTCAATGACTGAAAAGTTATTGAAGTTATTGTAGTTGATTGAATTAGCGAGTAAGCAAATCATTTAAGGACTGTTTTATGATTCAATGATTAATTCATAAACACATTGTTTTACTTCTTTTCTGAATATAAATGAATGGTTTTAAATGAATTATTTGAGTGACAGTATACACATACGGTAATGAAAATAATAGTGCCCCTGGGAAGCGCATGGACACCTTGCTGGTTGCCAGGAGGCCATGAGAGTAAATTAGGAATTAGGTAGACAATGGTGCTTTCAAAGATTATTGCGAGGAATGATCTGCAAGTGCTACACTGATAAAGTCACAGATTATTAAATATTAAATAATATTATTAAAAACAACTATTAAATATCACATGTCACAAAAAGACTTTTTGAGTTTGAATTGTTGCTATGAGTGATCCAGTTTGCTCTGAATGATTCATTCACATATAAGTGTGATTCATCTCCTTTATGAATGACACCTTGATCTGCTTGCAATGTTCCACAGCCCACAGAATGGCAAGATTTACTTAGCATTAATATTCCAATGTATCAGATGCAATTATTTTCTGCAACTCATCACCTCGTTACACCCTCAAAGGTGAGGATGAAATAAAAAGACAGCGTTCAGTGTAACAATAACAAGAACAGGTAAGTCTTGGTAATAATTCATTGTTTAAAGAGTTAGCTTACATCTTTGTGATTGTGTTTAAATAAACTACAGCAAGGATTCTTAACTCTGACATTCAAGGTCCATGTAATTTTCGAATAATTCTGAAAACCTTGATTGGCTTTTGCAGGTGTGTTTGATTATAGGGCCGGGACTAAAGCAAATTACTGTTTACAAGTTAGTTATTAATTCATCTTTTTGCTATGAAATTAACTAAATTAACTCACCAAGAAGATTCCATTAAAAGAGATGGCAAATACAATGGCAGAGTGGGCAAGAGTAATTTATATTTTCTCATTTGTTTATAACATTAAGGATTCAACTTGTTTGTGTGTGTTTAAAATGTACAAAATTAATATAATTATCATTTGTCTACGGTGCAGTAGTGATGTTCGGTTCTTGAACAAATCGTTATTTTGAGCCGGTTCTGATCAAGTAACCAGTCGATACAGTTCACAAATCGAATTGAACCAAACTTGATTAGTTCCGGGTGGATGACGCAGGACGCACAGCCGAAGTAGCTTGTCCAACTCAGTTAAACGAGCAGTTCAACCAACTGTCGAACTTTGCCAAGGATTACTGAGGACTCAAGAATTGAATGAGCCGTGGCAAAGTTTGCAGAGAAATACCGAAGATTTTTATGAGTGAGTTGGTAAAGCCTGAATTGATTAAAAGCTTGGGGCAGTCGTGGCCTAATGGATAGAGACCTGTTTGAGGGTCAAGACTTAGTTTTAGGGGTTAGGTTATAATTGGGTAAAGGATAGGTTTAGGGTAAGTGTTTTGGTAAAGCACTTAGTGCTGATGGGTAGGGTTAGAATCAGGAGCTAGAGTTTGGGTTAGGGTTAGGGGCTTACATTGAGTCAATGTTTGTCCTCACAAAGATATGTGTGTGTGTGTGTGTGTGCGCGCGCATTTCAATGGGTTAAAATGCAGAGTACAAATTCCAACCTGACAACCTGATCTCACAGGATTGCGTGAAATAACCACAAACTCTTAACGCATAATTCCGTGTTAGTATCACGTAATCATCAAAAATTCCGTGATGGGCTCACGTAAAAGATTACAATGTAATTCAGTGACAGGCATCAGCCGCGATCCACTCACGGATTTGGATTCAAATATTAGGTAATGATATTGCCATTATTGCATATGTATTGGGGTGTGATTTTTCACTGTAAATGGTCACAACAGTTTTATTTATGTTAATTTATTTATACATTTATGAGCACATAGCCCAACACCTGCCCCTAAACCTACCATCTGTTAATAAAACACAAGATAAACCAGCAGTTACAACTACCGACATTATTTATTAAAAATTATTAATATTAAAATCATTCCAAGGCAAAAGGATTGATCACCATCTCTGTCAGCTGCTGCTTTGCGCAAATTAAAAAAATGCTGCCTGGAGAATCCTTACATCAGCCTTGGTTGTAAAATTCTATTAGTTCTTGCGTGTCTCATGACCAATCGCGTTGTGCTAGTGTGAAATGTTATTGGCTCTTGTGTGTCTGCTGATCGATTTGCATCATTCTACAGGACGGGAGTGTGTTTTGAATAAGAGTCAATGCGTTAACGGAGCGGGATAATTTCAGCGATTAAAACCTTGTATTTTATTCTCTTCTTCACATAAAAGACATCGTATGGCTTCAGAAGGACTTGAAATACAACAACTTGCAAGCCTTGCAAGAAATTCCACTAATTAACCCTTATAAGGCACACCTGTGAAGGGAAAACCATCTCTTAAATCTCTTAAAGCTCATAGAGAGAATGCCAAGAGTGTACAAAGCAGTAATCAGAGCAAATGGTAGCTATTTTGAAGAAACTAGAATATAAAAGATGTTTTTAGTTTTTTGTTAAGTACATAACTCTACATGTGTTCATTCATAGTTTTGATGCCTTCAGAGAGAATCTACCAATGTAAATGGTCATGAAAATAAAGAAAACACATTGAATGAGAAGGTGTGTCCAAACTTTTAGCCTGTACTGTAAATAAATGAGAAGTAGCTCTGGCTACAATGTTCTTTTGCAGGATGCAAGACACAGTCCTGTTTATTAAGAGCTAATGTGGCAAAAATTACTGACTGCAGCCTTAACAAATTGATTGTAATTTTTTTTACATTGCATTAAAACTTGCTGACCAAAGTTACTAAGTATAATAAAGTGTTGGCAGATATTAATTAAACAGTGTGCTAATGCTGCAACTGGTAGTTGACATGTAGTTGCAAAGTTACTTATAGTAAGCAGAATGTCTAAAGAAACTACAACAATGAAGTCTCACTTGAGCCATTTTTAAGCAATGTATTTTTATTTTATTAACATTATATTATCTTCAACTCCACATATATAATCTTTTTTTCACAAGAGGTCCCCCTGGGGTATTGCAACTCTTTTGCATATTCATGTGTATGTCAGGCCATAAATCCACAAGAGCTATGTATGCATGCTTGGTTTGGTGTTGATTAACAATACACAAACCTAAGCTGATGAATATGGCCTATTTGGCTACATGATCCTGTATATGATTATATGGGTGGCTTATATAGTTTTCGTGGTGCTTTTGTATTCTCTTTGAAGCTTAAAAGTCCCAGTCCTCAGCCATTAGCACTGAATCATTTAATTTTGCTATATATTTAATGTTTCAATGTCTCTCGGTGCTCAAATCTCAAAGGTCCTTGCAGTCAAGAAAGGGCATGTAGAAACAAGCAAACATGGGAATCGTCACCAACATACACTTTGAGTTCTCCCCTCTGGCCTAAATATCAAACCTCTGCTGCTCTAGTTTTTCATCCAGTGGCAACATGTCTTTATGTGTTTCTCTTTTTGTGCTCAGTGCCTTCAAAGGTGGGCAAAGGGGTTCCTGAAAGGTTTAAGTTGTGGTTTCCATAATTGCTCTCATTTTTTTGGTGGACCGTTGCCCAGGGAACAGGTGCTTAACGCTTAGAGGCATTTTGGCCAGTGTGGACAAGAGCGAGGAGATTCCCTGGACTCTAATAGCCTGCTGTTGTGTCAAACAGCCCTGCGGGGTGAGTGATGATGCGCTAAAGATTTCCTGGCAAGGTGATCGAACTGGCATCCTCCTTATTTGTCAACAAGAAACAGAAAGGAGATCTTAGAAGTGACGTTGTCCCCTCAGCTCAGCCGTATGGAAACCTGCTGTTTTGAAGCAATCTTAAGCCATTTGTTTTGGCTGAGAGATTGTACCTCCGAGGCAATGATTACGCTTTGTAAATAGTCGTTTATAAAGTCAGACTTTGAAGGAGAAGTGGGTTAATTGGCTTGTTTAGAAGCTCAAAAGAGGACAGAAACATGGAATTGGAACCTTTAGCCATCTGGCCTCATCTTCGCTAACCACTTGCCCAAAATGACATCCACACTCAACATGCCCCTTTTCAGGCAAATCTGTTTTCTTTGTATTGGCAGAATCCTTTCTGGCCTCAACTTTATTATTAGCTGTCTGCCCCATTTTTTTCCAAGAGAAAATAGCTTTTGATGTTTGCATAGTTACAAATCTAATATTACATTAAAAGTGACAAGAACTGGTATTGGAAGTGAAAAATTGCGTATTTACAGCCAGACAAAAAAAACAGGACAATTATAATGAATTACTTCTTCTGGGTTAAACAGGCTTGAGACTTAATTCAGAGAGTTGGATCTATTTGAGTGCATATTATTGTGGGAATGGTGCCACCTTATTAAGTTCTCCACAAATGTGCCTCTGCAATTACAATAGCTGCATTGAAAACAGCTTTGCATGTTAAAAAACGTCCAGGTGGAAATTGTATGTGCATTGCCAGTCAACACGTTATACACCAATTAGTTTTGTTTTTGTGAAATTGATGTTGGAATTCCGAACTTTTGATCAGTAAAAGTACAACTTCACATCTCAGAGCTGATTTATTTGCCACCTGGAGTAACCAGTATTGGAGAGTAAATACATAAATGCACAATTAAGTTTTTTTGTGTGTGTGTGTGTGTGTGTGTAATGCTTTCAAAAACAGCTTCTTCAAAAACAAGACTTTTTCTAACAAGTACCAGAGCAGCGTGACCAAATGCTACATTACTGTTTTTAATGTCACATTGTTTGCGCACGCAGATTTACAGCCGAGTGAGCTGTGGAAATAATCACATGCTTTCTTAAGCACGCTTTTCCTGATTTGTGAATTGGTCTTTTCTCTCAGATAAGGCATACAGTGTTGTTTATTTTAATGAAGACAAACAAGACACAATTCACCAATTCTCACACTCTGTCACACATTCCACAGTTTTTATTTTTATTTTCTTTCTTTCTCTTTCCTTTTACCAACTACATATATAGTTCTCAAGAGAAATTATCAACAAAACAGTTATGCTAGTATGTTTGTGATGCATATTTTTCTTCAGAATTCTTTAACGAATATAATATTCAACAGAACAGCATTTAACTATAAATTATTAATATTTATTTATTTTATGTATGGATGTATTTATTTATTTGGTCCCACTTTATATTAAATGTCCCTAATAACTGTGTACTTCCATAGTGACTGCATGTGTATGTAGTATGTAACCACAGTGTAAGTACACACCGGTACATAGTATCTACAGCTGTAATATTTCTGTAACGACACTCATGTAACAACCCTCAGAACGGTGTAAGTACAAATGTGTAACAGGACATTGGTAACAACACTTTTTGGTAATGAAAGTACAAATGTGTAACAAGACTAACAGCACTTTTTGGTAAATAAAGTGTTACACTTTATATTAAATAGATAATTGCTATGGATTTAGCATGTAATTACAAGTTTGAAGCCATTATACATTCATTAGTTTTCTGTCACAGGAGATATTCAAGAGATCTCAATTTATGTTTTATTAAGTAACAGCTGTGTTGCTCTTAAAATCTTTAGAAGAAATGAAAATTGTTATAAACAACATCATTGATTATTTGAGAGATTATGTAAGAACAAAGTTTTGGTCTCATACTTTTATCTCAAAAAAGACGGATAAAAATATTTGAGACCATTTTGAGATGTCTTTAGAATTCAGACCTTGCCAAACACAGTTCACGTCTCTAGACATTACACATTATTAGTGTCTTTTTGATCTTTATTCAATCTCAAAGTTGAGAAATATTTGACATATTAAAAAGATTTAATGAAATATCTTTCTTTTCTGAGGACACGTACTCAGCACTATTTTCAAAGTTTGTTCTATTTTAATACATTAATTGCAAGAATGCAGATCCAAGGCTATTTGTAGATAAAACTATAATAATAACTGAACAACACCGGGAACACAGCAGCAGTATGACGTCTTTCTGCTCTCCACTGCACTTGTTCCTGGAAAGACATTTCACTTCAGATCTATTGTTGTGTGTGTTAGCTTACTGATTTCATGAATTAATCTAGTTACAGCGGTGTTGAGTTAATGGCCATGTTTTGTGGAAGACACATTTACAGTATATCATTTTAATCATTTTAATTGTCTAATACAATTCTGAGAGAGGGGCAGTGTGCAAATGTTAGTGTGAATAGCTCTATCGGCTCTCAGCTAGGACATTATAAACAGTAACCTCAAATACTACTCAGTGGCATGTTGTGTAGGAATGTTCAATAGAGAGGGCAAAGCAGGTTAATTGCAAACTAAATGAGTAAAATGCAAGCTAGTTCCTGTCTTCAGTGTAATTTACTAGTTATTTTCCTCTTGTAGAGTAACTACCAAGCCTACGTGTTTGAAAGGGTAGAGGTTTCTTTAATCTACTGATCTATTACTCAAACAGGCAATCTCATAAAGATGTTGACTTCTGGTTTTATTATTTATCTACAATACCTTATGTTTAACGTAAGGATCCTGGTATGATCTCAGAAAGACAGACATACTGACATATTTCCTTTTTTCCATTTTTTTTATGTATTTTTAAAGCAATATGAGGGTGAATACATAATGTTAAAATACTTAAACATTATTAAATTAATCAACCAAATGTGTTACTGTAATTATTCTATTTTAACTTTAAATTAAGCTTAATTATTTTTAAATAAAAATGTAGTTATTTCTGTACTTCAATAGAAATCTTGAGAAATTATGTTTTTTTTCTACTTATTTTATTTAATAAAATTTTTATTTTGAGCTATCCACAGAAAAATATCAACAAAAAAGGACATAAAAATATTTGTGTTTACTATATTGGTCCCATCCAGTTCTGTTTTTTAAACGTCAGACTGTCCATTTATAAACTATAAAAACCCATAACTACAGTAAACTCCCTGGCTTCCTTTTCAGACAAGGTATGGCAAATACAGGACACAGAAAGACAGAAGCAATAACAGATTCACTGTGAATAGTCATTGCTTAAGACTTCAGAAGCAAACCACCTAAAGATGCATTTAGAAAACGAGTGCAGGGACCCGGAAAATTGGTGTCACTTTTCACTCGGAAATAGCCGACCATCTAACTGTTATTCAAACACGTGCAATAAAACATAGTGCCTTTTCCTTTAGCGTCACCAGCTGTGATAAATAAAACCAGCACAAGTCCCCATCTCTTTTTACCTCCTCCCACCTAAAGGAGAAACCTCCAGACCTTCCTGCATCTGTTGAAGGTTTTTTTTTTTTTGTGTCATGAGAGATTTAGTCTCTGCTCTTCGTGCTAACACAAGTTTTCACCCATTCGTCACCCTGTGCCTTATCTCTGGCTATTTCAATGTTCAGTGGGATCTTTCTACAGCACAGATAATTCTAGGAAATGGCAGCCATCCCGTACTACGACTGGGATTGGAGACGATAGATTTCACATCGGTGAAGGACACAGGCAGTCTGCTTTTTCACCCCATTTATGGGTTTTATAATTTAGAGAGCCGCACCGTTACCGATCACATTCTGACGTAGCTTCTTCAAGGGCAAAGGGATACATTACATTAAAGTTTGCCAAAGGGCCACTACAGACTGAAACAAAATAGTCTATTGATAGATACAAAATAGTCTATTGATAGATAGTGTTAAATATGTAATTTTACATAAAATGACAATTACAAATACACCAAAAACAGATAAACCGTTATACAAGTACCACCAACATGCCCTCTAGGTAACCGCCCTCTAGTTAAAAAAACAAAGACAGTGTTGTGTTTTGTCTGTCATCTGTCATTACCAATCAAAATGCGTGTTTTGTTTAAATGCAGTGTGTGGACTTTTTACACCGATCTTTATATATACTTTTTATGAGCCTGTGGGTTCACATGTTCTTGTAACAATTACAAACCCCAAATTGTGAAGCAGATAAAACAACAATCCTGTACAGTTGCTGATAGGGGCACAATTCTAGTTCGTGAATTTGTATTAATAGTTCGTAAGGTCAAATTTACATTTCATAGTGATAGTTTGTTGTTCACAATAATAGCTTGTAAAGTGGTTGTCAAGTTTAGGTATTGTGTAGCATACGGTAATGCATAATTTGTGCTTTATAAGTATTATGTATATGCTAATAAGCAACTAGTTAAAATTAAGAATTGGTTCCTGTACTAAATTACACAAAAGAATAATCTTGTATAATTCTATGAAAATATGTGCTGTAATTTCCTTTGATTTTTCCAGCATAGAACTAAATAGATTATTTCATTATGACACCTGGCTAAATTAAGGATTCAAATGGGCAGAAAACATTCTTCAGTTATAGAACATTTAAACAAATAAGCAGGTGCTCACTGTAGTTTTCCCCGTCTCTCGACAGAGACCCAGAGACAAACTCAACTTTTTTTTTCCCTTTCCAATCTGTTTGTCTCATCAGTTGTGAGCGTTTACCCCCACCCCTCCTCCTCCCAACACTCATCTCAGTGAATGAGACTATATTGTGTAATTTGACGCCAAATTAAAGTCTCCAAGGCAACCGTGTATATGTAGGGGGAAAAACACTTTTTAGGTGTATAGGTGTTTTAGGTGTATATATATATAGAAAGAGCCAACGTCATTTGTTACAATAAAATGACACTAAATACTGCATGTATTATTATATCTGATGTTAATGTTAAAATCGAACCTAGACGGACCTAGAAGAGGATGCTTAAACAGCTAATTAATAGAGAGAATTGGTCCCTATTTTAAAGTGTTACCGTTATTTTATTATTATAGTAGGAGGAATTTGGGAAACTTGCAGGGTGACAATAACAAAATATGTAATTTAATATGGTATAATTAGTGGTGCAGTTCATTAAAACTTCTGCTTTAATACATATTATACCTGATTGCTTGATTAAAATGTTATTTTATTTAGCAAATTCATTAAGTCAACTATCCATCATATAAATCACCATTACTGTCCTGTATAGCTAAGGCACATAACAGATAAAATCATTTAATTACACCTTTCAGCATGTTTAATGACTGAAACGCCCCCATCCTGATTACAGTTGAAACGCATAATTGATTAAACATTACTGAAAGAAACACTGTCCATAATTTTCTCTTCAGATCTCTAAAAGAGATGAACAGATGTCCATTCCGAGTACCACATGCTAACAAAGCATGTCACATGTTGTTTTGTTTTTTTTTCGTAATGAGCAAGAAAATGCATGAGTGCAAATATTCCCACCTCTCAATTAATTGATTCTCTGCTCGTTTCCTGTCTGATGCTAGTGTTATGGGATAATTAGACTAAAAGAGGACTGGACCTGATGAGAGCTTTATTAACGTGCGAGAGAGTGATGGCGACACATCTTTTGGCCACTGAAGGAAATGAGATGAAAATTGCTCTAGCCTGGGGGAAGCTGCAGGAGGGTCGGCTCCGTGCTGGGTGGGCAGTGGAGGAGCAAAGCTGGCAAGCCGGTCTCGGCACATCCATCTCTTTCAGTCCCGTGGGACCCCTAACCCCAGGCATTGTTTTAATCACCACAGAGGTATCTCCTTATGCTCATTCCTATGTTTTTTTTCCCCCACCTGACTCCTGTCTCTGTCCCTTGTCAAGCATTATTCAGCTTTCTGTTTACATTTGTGTGCATTTTTGCATTTATCCCATGTTGCCTCTATTATCTCTACTCTGCTCCCTCTGCTCAACTTGAGACATGAGGCGTCCCAGCAGAATGCCAGTTTAAATGCCATCTGAGAGCAGAGTGTCGTGCCTTCTGTCAGATGGCATGTATTATTCAGAGAGAGCAAAAAGGCAGGCCAGGATTGCTCACACACTTAACCAACTCTTATGTCTGTTTGTCAGTGGAAGTAACTGAGAAAATTAATTTTTTGTAGACTATATCTGCTTCAATGTCCCATTTCCTTAAAAAAAAAAATAAATAAATAAAAATAATAATAATAAAAGAAAAAAAAAACATGGCAAACTGTTAGTACTAATATATTATAGTATAAAATATTATTTAAGTAACATAATAAATTGAATAATCTTTTTTACTGATGTTATTGCAGGCACTACTTTCAATAAAAAAAAAAAAGAATAATAATAAATTACGTCAAAACAATGTTTGTCTTTTTTAACTAAAGTGTTAAATCAATCAATCAGTTAGTGTCACATTTTTTTAAATTAATTTTAAAATATTTTTTTAAATAGAATTATATTATTATTATTACTAATATTATTATACTTATTAAAAACATAATTAACGATAAAGGAGTATATAATATGTATATTTTTATACATATACATTATACATTAATAATTCAATGTCAAATTGATTATAAAATGTATTTTTTTTTTATTTTTTATGGAATTATGTTTTGCCTGTATGTGTGCGTCTATACTTCTCACTTTACTCATTTAATTATTAATTCGTTTTCATAATGCTTCACATTATTATTACTATTATAATTATTATCTTTGAATTATATTATTTTGGATGCAATTCATTTGTGTCTTTGCATACTCCTGGTAACACTCAAAATGGTTACCTTTAGTACTCACTGTGGTGCTCGCTTTACTGACACAAGCTAGACAGGTTCAGAATCTAAAGGTGAAAAGAAACCAGCGAAATAGAGCTTGGATTTGGACGTGTAAAAATGTCAAAACAGCTCAAATGGCCTTACTATCAATCCACACTAAAAGCACTGTTTTATGTATACATATGATGTAATACAATGCCAAAAACATTAAAGTAGTTTTGTGATTCAAGTCAGAAATCACGATTCAGTGTTTTGCATTTAAATTGCTCTTATATGCCACGTTGAAAAAAAGCTATTTGGATGCTTCACTATACTCTAATATCGTGGTACAGACACAGAACTACAGAAGATCAGAACACTAACGAGAAACCATTGAATCTTGAAGAAAAAGGCAAGATGGCTTTAGTAGTATCTCGAAATGAAACTTTTTCTTGCTCATCTTAAATATAATGGCAGCTTCTTCTGGGAGCTGGTGTGAGGTTGTCTGAAGCTTGAGTGGAATGGATTCAGGTTCTTACAGACCACCGCATTCCTTATTGATCTGTTCTAAATGTTAGAGAGAAATTGGAAAATTTAAGTCTAAGAGAACTAGAAAAAGCTGAAGATCGAAACAGAGATGAGAAATTATTAAGTGAGTTAACTACTGGAATTGCCTAAATCTTGTTGAGCCTTTCATTGTGTTAGAAGGGCTGGGACTTCTATGTGCTACAAACAAAACTGGGCAAACCACACTCATAAGATTATTCCACAGACCACAGAGCACAGTGAAAGCAGTGGCAAGGTCATGGGTTTGATTTCAAGCGAACACATATTGATTAAAATGAATGGCTTGAATGCATTATTAGTTGCTTTGGACAACAGCATCTGTGTAATACACAAATGTAATTTGCACTATTTAATGATAGAATAACATCCATTTCCCAAACTAGCATGTGCATACAAGGTGGAACACACACTGATAATAAAGTGTAACTTGAATTAAAAATGAATTATTACAGAAGCTGCCAAGTTCAAAGCTGTTAAAAAATAAGTAATTCCCAGGAGATCATGAAAAATATATTAGACATTTAATAGAAACTCTATCTTTCTGAGGTGTGAAAGCAGTTAGTTAAGGATATTTATAATCAAAGAATTAAGCATTATTAAAGCTATGCAATATGTCATTTGCAATTAGTGATAATAAAATTTGCTAAGTTTATCAGTAATGTTTTAAAGTTTGTCATGTAAAAGCATTATTATACTAATTAAAATGTATTAGCATCTATCAATGTAATGTCTTAATTCCTTTTTTAATGTAATTATACATTTAAGTAACTGAGTAATATTTTTTTTTTAAACTGCATGTACTTAGGGTCAGGATTAGGGTTTGATTTAGGGTTACTTGCATGTAATGATGCATCCTTTATTGTTATTATAGTGGTATATTACTTACATGTAACCTGTGTAACAAGGACACCTTAAAATAAAGTTTTCACTTTTTTCCCCTTTTTTTGCATTGGAGAACTGGGAGAAAACTGAAATGTAGCAAACTAAAAACGAAATGTAGCAAAACAAAATCTGCAGGTAGATGCTGTAGATATGCCTTTCTGTTTGGAGGGGGAAAAGAAGGGGGAGATGGGAAAGAATAGAAGATCAGGCAAACAAGGTGAAGGTCAAGCTAGCAATATGAGCAGAGGAGCAGAAATTGGCTTCTTGGCACAAATGTCTAAAATCCTGTTACTGCTTGGGCTAGTCAATCCTTTTTATTGATTTGTTAGTGCCATTGTACGGTTTTAGTGCAGGACTCACTCAGTAGGAATAAAAGAAATGGGTGAAGAAGAAAAGAAAACAGCGCTGCCCTGTATGTTAAAGAATTCAGAGAGGATTCTCAAAAATACATGATTGATACAAGGCCATCACATGGCTTTAGGAATAATAAAACATAATAGAAATAAGCTTTAGAAATAATAACTAACAGAAAACATTTATTTTATTTAAAGGTTCCCACAGAAACATTCGATTCATTTTCAGCTGTCATCTCTGGCATGATATCATGCACACAGTATTTCATTTAATAACTCTGAGTGGTGGGTAACTACACAAATATCCATGATTCCTTCATGGCTGTCATGTACGGTCCGCTGTAGTGATGCGTGTGTGTGCGCGCTGTCAGCTGGGCAAGGAGCGGAAGACACGGAGCATAGGCTTTTAACATTTATTCAAGCGACACGGAGAAAACAAGAAGCTGACGAGGCAGCAGCGCACATAACATAAACAGCGAGACACGACACATATAACTTCAACATTCCACAAAACCAACAGGAAGACAAGGGCTTTAAATACACGACACATGATGATGGGATTGG
>JAUMHI010000061.1:19661443-19687015 GCA_032359435.1 Enteromius unitaeniatus
TCGTTTTGCAGGATGTGCTAAAGGGCCTCTGGGCATTAGAGCAGCAAGGAGCGCGGTTTGGTTGCACAGAGATTCAGGACTGCAAACACGTGTATCTCGAAAGGTAATGCTCGACCATAGCCTTGCTCTGAGAGTCAGCAAAGAACACTTCGGCATTTCTGAATATTTCTTCCCATTTTCTCCTTCACTGACAAGGCGAGGTTATCTTTCTCTCCCGAAAGCTTGTCAAATCTTGTTAAGAGAAGTGTCAGATTTAATAGATGGCGCTGGATTAGTCCGCCGTCCCTCTTACTCAGTCTTCCGTGCAATCATCTTACTGCCATCTTTACCTTGGCAAATGGAAGATGGATTGCTTGCTTTATCCTGCATTTTTAAGTTTTGCTTCTAAACCCTCTGTCCTCTCTGCCACCTTCTATGCCCCAAAAATAAGCAGAACAGATGCACTCCATCCAGTGAGTTCCATGAGATGAAGGTATGGATTCAGGAAACGAGTCCCAGAGGGCACCGAGGGGCTTTTCTGATCTGGGCTGCTGTCTTCCCTGGAGATCTCATTTGAGGTGAGGAGCTGAGGCTGAATGGATCCTTGACCACAAGGGATTAGAGAAGAGCTTGTGTGAAGTCACTCATCTGGCTTTACCCTTCTCTCCATCTTGCCCTCAGACTCTCCTTTCAACTTTCTGCCAGCCTGGCCATCTTTGTACCAATCATTGCATGACCAGGACTGAGGGATGCGGCAGATGTTTTATGTAGGCACCATCAAAATCACTTTGTGGAATCTGGGCAGAAGTGCATATGTCGCTGAGCGTGCAGTTTAAGGACTTGAGTAGTGACAATAAATCTATTTATCTATTTTAAAGGAGCATTAAATGATCTATTAAACTAAATGCATTTTTTACATCAGTGTTCAAGACTTCATGCCTACTTATGGTGCCATCAGCCAGACATCATTGTCATGAAGTCATTTTCATGTAGTTCCACAGCATTTGGTCACATGCCATTTAGAGAAGAGATACTTTCTGGAGGGGGGGGGGGGTGTGTTGCAAAATAAAAAAACTGCCATTGAGAGGCGATTGCAAACTCATCACTTTTTCCAGATATTATTATATATGTACTTGGCCCAACCTTTGAAGAACCACCTTGTGAACATCAGCACGGCAAATTCACCCACCCCAGCCCATCCTACTTCTATTACCATAAATTCAATGGCTGTGAAAAGATTTGTGCCAGCCATAGAGTAATGCTGATGCAGATGGTGTTCTTAAGAATGCCATTATAATCTCTGCAGTACAATATCTTTCGTTTTTCTGCACACTCTGCAGCATTTTGCCTGGCTTTTTATGCCAAGTGAGTGTGTGTTATTCATTAGAGGAATAAATCTCAGATATTTAATTACGATGTTTGTTTAAGCTTGAGCCAGGTCTCCGGCCTTCTCATGAGGGAAACACGTAATTATTCTCTGCTTCCCTACTTAACAAAAGCTTTCATTTTAACGCCTGCCAATCCACTGAAGCCTACAGCAATCACATTCTCAATGACACAAGGATCCCACATACAAAATCATTACAAAGAAAAACTAATAATCTGAAGCATGGAATAGGTCACCTGATTTGTCAACAGATCATTTATGCATGCTTTTTAATGGATGGCACTATATATATGTATATATAGTGGTGGTGTTTTAATTATTATGCTAACAGTGTACAGTGCAGTTGTTAGACAGTTACAACTTACAGTAGTCTCAATGCAGTAAACATGACCACATTTTCGCAAATCTACAAAAACATACAGACAATTGATTTCATTTCTTGTTTTGACCTCAGAAAACTTTTACCATGCTGCATAATTTGTAAACAAATACATTTTGATATTTTCATCATAAACAGTTCCTAATGTGTGGCTTTTGTGACAAAAAAGGTGAAGGTAAACTTGTTTAGTAGCTCACCTGGTACAGCCTTGACTTGCTATATAGGGCTGCATTTAACAAAAAAACCCGTTGTTAGCTAATTATGGTTGTTGGTTCCACTGAACTCGATTTGTAATGTCGGAACTTGTGACCATAGTTCCTTTTGGGAAATGCATTTCAGAATGGTTACACATGAGTTACAAAAAGAAAGCTCTAAACCCTGTATAGAAGCTAAAATTACGTTTTTACTTGAGCAAAATAGTTTTCATCACACGTTTGCACTTGTTAACACAACTGGTTAGTGTTTAGATAGGGTTTAGTGTTGTGAAACCCGCAACAAGCAATGACATATCGTTTTGCAGAAATGTCACCACAGGCACAGACTTTTATTGAGCAAGGGTTGAATTTGCAAGGTAAAAAGCTGTCAAGTTAAAAACATGTTCCGTTTTATTTCATTAACTATTTTTAAGTGTTTTTGTAGGTATCTTATGTAAAAAGCCCTTCAGAAATGCCTTTTAAAGACACCTGGTAAACCTGAAAGCTGCCGGTTTGAAAGGACTTTCTTAAGATCGAGAAGAAGTTAAACGTGTTAACAACACATTGTCAAACTCTTCCAAACTCTTGGTCAGATATGGGAGACATCACAAATATGTACTGTTGGTTTAGGTAACCCAACAACAAGTAGTACACTGTTGTTTTGCACTTCCTAGCTTTATGTGCGACTAGCAAGCTGAAGCTAAAGTAAGCAACTTTCAGACTACATTTTAATGATGTATTCAATATAAGGTTATACTGGTTTTACACCAGTGTATTAAATACTCTAAGTTCAGTAACAGTGGTAAACTTATGCAGCTTGTGTCTAAAAAAAAATATTTGAGCCATATAGAGCATTAATTTCACTGCTAACTTAAGATGGCTGTCATTCAGAAACAGAGTTCTGACTGCCATAGAGCTTGACTGTTGCAGGAATGGAAGCGTCACAACATGAAAGCAATGATCTTCAGTAAGTTGGCTCAATATCACTGACAACACAGCATGCTCTGATCATAGTAGACATTTTTAGAGACGTTCTGTATCACCTATCTCACTTACTTTTTGCCTTTTGCATCCAACAGCAAGTCTAAAGAGCAGGATAACACATTACTTCTTGTCCTTTTAAAAGTCAAATAAACAGAAAATCGACAGTACTTGCATGTCAACACCGGCAAAAAGAACTGAAGTAGAAACGAATGGTACCCAAAGTCAAGAGAGACAAACTGCACTACAGCCCAGGGCTGGATCATTAAAACAGACACTGGCTGAGAAATGTAGTTATGCAAAGCAAGAAACAACACCATACACAGCAATATAGAATGCAAGTAGGGTGTTTAAATAGTTGGGGGAGGGGGTGCTTCTGCTTTAATTGGCCTTTTGTTTTTCATCAATCCCTGAGCTGAAATTTATGAGTTTGATCTTTGATTGTTGTTAGAAGCTAACAAGGGTGCTTGCTGGGTTCCAACATTGTGACGAACAGAAATGTGTCATGTCAAATCAAGTCAAATAAAAAATTTAATTAAATAATTTTATGTAAAATAATTAAATAAAATGTGAAATATATTAAGCTTAAAGTATTCTTCACCTTTAGTGCCTCTGGTTAAAAATGTGTGCTAATGGAGAAAAAACTACTTTAACAAGTCTTTTCCTATAGTGATAGACAGGTTTAGTGGAAAATGCATTACAACTGATGAATTAGTATCTGAAGCATTTTTTGTTTTACTTTTCTTTATTGTATTCAATAGTGTGGTGTGTTTTTAAAGTAGCATCTAATGCTGTTTGAATTCTGCAGCTGAGGGGTATCGTTGTTAGACTACTTTAATAAGACAGGTAATGATGAAGAAGTGTAACTTTAATAAGTTCATTGATGATACTAACTGAAGATGTTAATTACATCCAATCCCAAGTGCACACACATAATGATGGCAAAAAGCAGATGCGGGCTGCGAGGGATGGTGTTAATTAGGTTCAACATTTCTTTTTCCAAATGCTGAGGAATTGTAATTCTTGCACCATGGCTCAGCAGTGACAAGACTAATTGCAAAAGTGAAGCAGTTTTCCTGCTGTAAACGAGAGAGTTGGGTAATGGTGCCACAGAGGCAGTGTAAACAGTCTGTGAGGCGAGAAATGTTGCTGAGATCTCGGCTGTAGCAGTCTTAGCACATTTGAAAGTTACGATAATGAGCACATGATTGGGAGTGACAGGAGTGAGACAGACACGAGTGCAAAACATACTGAACCACAACAAATGGTGGCAAATCGGTTTAACACATGCATGAACCGGGCTAGCATAACAGAAGACCTAGACAGCTTAGCCGAGTATGTGTACATTAAAGATACTTTGCTTTTGACACACGTTCGAATAATTTGACCTTGACGTGGGGAGAACTTAGGAGGCGAGACGCAGTTTAGCAGTTTTCGCTATGAACACACGCCACACGCAAACCCACAATGCTTAAGCTTAGCCTTTGTTCCCGTCTCTCCATTAAGCTCGGTACTCATTCTCATGTGAACTTTGCACACTGAATAACATTTAAAATGCTTTTTAAATCTGTTACCACTCCATAGAGGCATAAATCCAGCTGTAGAGGAAGATTCTCGGTACACTGCTTGCACAGAGAGTCCCCAGCTGGGGCTTGATCTATGATTAGGTGTAGGCTAGAGAAAGTACAAGATTACATTTAAAAAATGAAGGCTTATGTCATGACAAAGGTTTTAGAAATTCACCGGAAGGTAATGGGAATGATTAGTCGGAGAAGACCTGGATCATTTTGCACTCACCTATCACAGAAGTACCATTAGCACTGGTGTGCAATGTGGCTTATTCAAATATGTGCATAACAAGTACAACCATGAAAGTGACAATTTTATTTAACCCTTTAGTTAAATGTGTTGTAGTTACAAGTTGCATGCATTTACTATAGTAATAACAGTAAATTGTGTGTAATTGCATCGTGTAGCAAACACCAAACAATCCGTAAATTTGTGCATTCTTAGTAATTATTGTGTAATTACACTGTAACAACTTCATATTAACATAAAATGCACACTCTTTTTATATTTATGTGTGATTTTTTTTTTTTTTAAGTTAATGCCATATATATAATGTGCATCTCAAGGCTGTTGAGTACATTTTGCTGATTACTCATTATGTCTGACATTTATCTCATGAGTATGCAGCACTAACTAAGGTGAAGGCAAACCCTGAAAAATGAGCTCCGCTGATCAATTCACCTCTCTCAGAGTTTGAATACATTTCGATTTAGTGTCTTTGGAAGCATCACAGAACAACCTTGATAGAGGCATGGCTACCTCTGCAAGGTCTCTAAAATTGCAGATCTGTTACTGAAAAGACAGTTAAAAAAGACACCTTACTGCTCACTGTCAGAGCAAAAACAAATAAACAGCCCACATTCTCAGAATGTTATCATTAACCACGAAGTCATTTAAATCACATCATTATGCAATGATTTGTCAGTATTAAAAAGAAATAAATACAAATGGGAGAAAATATATAAATAAAAAGATGGAGAACAAACAGATCAACACTTTAATTAGATTGTGCCTCGGTTCTGCTTTTGTACAGACTTCAACAACTATGAACATACATAAGTAAATAAATAAATAAACTTACATGATTTGCTTTTTGCAGCTCAGTAAAGCCTCTGAATAAAGTCAACATAATACTTTTATGTTATCAGTAACACTTCTGAGGAAAGAAAGTCTGGTTATCAGAATTGTGATCAATCATCTAGATGCTTATATATTAGCGATGTAACGGTATTATAAATACCGTTGTACCGCAATATAATTTTTTTTTTATAATACCGTGGTCGCATGACTCGATAAAACAATAGGTCTTTTGAGAAAAGTTTGCTCAGGCGAATGGAGCGAACAGGAGGTAGCAGGAGCTACAATTCCCATCAGCCCAGGCGTGGCCATCATTCTTTAGGGTCTGTTGCCAACTTAGCGACTTTGTCTCTATATTTAGCGACTATTCAGATCCCCTTGACGACATTTTTCCATAAAAGCCACTAGCAACAAATCTAGAGACTTCTTGGACAAACCTCAGCGAGTCTCCGGTACTGCCGCGCATGATCTTGTTTTCTCGGCGTGCATACACCTCTCTCTGCGTCTGTTCTGTTTATCGAGCGGCTGAGAGGAGCAGGGCTTTCAGTTAGATATTAATAAAATAAATTAGATATTATAAAATAGATATGTTGTTGCTTCTAACTCTATTTTACACACAAACATATCCAAAATCACAGCATAGCCATTGTCTATATCTTATGTGTACTTGGTTTCATTATTATGAATTATAAATATAATTATATAATTATAAACGATCATAAATAATAACATTATGTGACCACAGAGGAGCAAGATAATATGACACACTGACGTAATGAATATGCAAAATGATATTTGATTCATTTTATAGGTTATGAAATGTGTACACAAATCTGAAGAAAATAGAGAAATTGATATTCAGATCTTTAGAGTGAGTGCATCGGGAGCAGGACTTTCTGTGTCAGATTGCGTGTGCCAAAACTGTTGGGATGAATAAGCCTAAGATCAGTTCAAAGCTCAGTTTTTAATACCTTATACCTCTTGCCCTTTCTCCTCCTCCAAACACAATGAGATGTGCATAATCTAATTTCAATAGTGAATCTGATTTCAGAATGTATGGCAGCAAACAAAATGCACTCTATATCTGTCCTTCTTTGACATGTCATCCTTTCACAATCACACAAAGTGTAAAATAGGATGAAAAACAAAGGTTTTTAGTAAGCTATTGACAAAATTATTCTTTCTAAAATAAATTATTGAGGCTCAAAAATGTAATTGCATAATCTATGTTCAAACCATCTTAAAAGAGCTGATATATTTATGTCAGCTGAATTAATAGCACTGTAAAGCTGCTGTTGCTTGGCAACTGTAAACCGAAAAATATAGGTTAATGGTCCAACTGTACTTGCAGAAAAATGATAATAATAATACCAATTGCACATTAGTTACTCTCCCTCATATCGTGTAGAGGCATTGGATTCTAGCCAGAAAAAGTTCTGTTATAATGCTATATGAATGGAATTGTGTTATGATGTTTTTTAATGCTTTATTTTGGGTAAAAGTGTGCACCTTTTAAACCTTACCTTTTATCACTCACCATACGTTTCCTCACTCTCTTTTCCTGAAACCTTATCAGATTCTCCTCTCCAAAGGGGAGACTAAATTATCGGTTGTAAGTTTTGCTGTTCTCTCACCACATTAAATATCTGGGGATTCTTGGTTGAACAGACAAATGACACAGAATGGTTGGAGTAGAACAAGAGGACTTCATTGAATGATTTTATTGACAATCTTAGGCTCTCAAGCCCTAATAGAAAAGTAAACAGGAGTAAAGAACAACGCAGCGAAGGGCAGTTCGATAAAGTGGCGTGAAGCCTCATAAAACCCTTCCATTCTGTGTTATCTCTAGTGAAGGGATGGTTAAAAGCTTTTTTTCCTCTTGCCATTTTTCTGAGAGACAAAGAAATATTTGCATTAGCTGGTGGTGTAGATTTCATTTGAATACACCAAATGTAGTCACTAATTAATAAATGAACATCTGCTGACAGCCAACATGAACGGACAATATATCTTAAAGCAGATTCAACTTCAGGCTTTTTTCTTTCTTTTTTTTTTTGTCCTTGCAAATGCAGTTGGTGACACTAAATTGATTGGATCTCTCCGTCACAGACTTGTTGATCAGATGTAATTAATTTCAGTCAACAGCTGAATCTTAATAGATGTGAGTGCAGTGTGTTTATCCTGAAAAGATTGCGTGACTATTAGCTGAAGAGTTACAGTTGTCAGTTGTTTCCCAGTAAATTTATTTAATAACGACACACCAGAGAATCTCAGTTTGCTTAACCCACACAACCTTATAAGTTGTTTGTCACTTCCCTGAAATACAACCGATAAGAGTGTTTATGAAATTAGCACCCCTACCAACAGCAGAATATTTTGTATTACTGCATTGTGCCCATTTATCTGCATTATAATTTAAGATTTGTGCAGAACAATTTGACTTTGACATCATGACTTTGATCCCAGGGAAGACACGTACTGATAAAATGTATACCTTGAAAGCACCGTAAATGGCTTTCCAAAGTGGCTCCCAAATGCATGAATGTAAATTTTGTGAACTGGAAATAGGAAAATTGCTTGGTAAGGGAGCGTGTAAAAATGTTGACACATTGCATTTAAACAAAACGCTTCTTGATTGATAACTACACTCATACGTTATTTTGTGATGACACATGCAACACAAGATTATGGTTCTGATCACATCAGCTACTGTACATGATGCCTACATCTAAAATGTAATCAAAAAAGCTGGGTTAAATAAAATATAGATATAGACATGGTTGTTTTGAACTAAGCCCCATTTACACTAGTGTGTTTTTATTTTAAAACAAAATTTTTGAATGAAAATGATATTAGTTTACACTACACTTAAAGGTACCGTATGTAAGAAATTTATTGTAATAATCATAAAATGTATCTGTTATGTTCAACAGGCATTAAGAACATGTTAATTAAAAGTACTCATATCGCCGACAGTAGTAGTACAGCCTGGATATTCTCGTTTAAAAAGTGCAGTTGCAGCCCTCAACTGATGTTTATGTTGTCATGCTTTGTTTTGGTCTGAAGTGCCACCCTCCATCTATCTCCCAATCACGAAGTCAGTAGTGTTTCGTCATCCAGGTTGCCTGCTCTGCATAAACACAGCACATTCCATCGTCATTGCACTTGTTCTAGTTGCTGTCTTCAATTTGGCAACCTGCATGTGCGTCAAGTCTGGGTAGGAGGGGCCAGGTGAAAAAAACATCTCCAATATTTTGAATTTGAACTGCAATACCTAATTCAACCACTCGGTGTCAATCCTACATACGGCACCTTTAAACTTAAAATGCATGTCACGTGACAATTCATGCAGGTACAAGTATGGATATATATATATATATATACACACAGTATATAGATTCCTTATTATTTAGATTGCGGATGAGTTTGTGTGCTTGGGGAGATTGGAAGAGGAATCTATCAACACATGCACAACAACAATGCATATGATCAAACACACCTGATCCAGCTAATCAAGGTCTTTAGGATCCCTAAAAACTTCCAAGCAGATGTGATTTTGACCTATTGGAGCTAAACTGTGCAGAGCTGTGGCCCTCCAGGAAATGAGTTTGAGACCAATGGCTAACACGGTCGTCAAGGATATGCAGAACGAATGTGGCCAGCCATCCCTTCGTTTTCAAAAGTCTCCGTTTTGCTCTGTTTACACTGAAGTGCTACACCGTTTTCCGGTCCTCTGCAGTGTTTTCAAAAGTCTGTTTTCAACCTTGAACCTTAGTGTAAACGACAGGCATATACATAGCAAAAGCAAGACATATTAAAACTAAATCACACTAGTGTAAATGGGGCTCTAGTTGTTGCGTCACTGCTTGGAAGGTTGGGTTAAACATTTCACATTCTTCTTAAACTCTTACTTACTGTGAATTCTTATAGTTTTCCACACTTTCACAGAAAACTGTCAATACTAATTAAGAAATCTACCTGAGTCCCAAAGACAATTAGCAGCGAGTAATTAAGGGTTGCTGGAAGTGTTTTTATTTATTTCACCCCTTAATCACACCGCTAACTATACAGATCACGTTATATATCCCTCACCCATCTTCTTTTGCATGGCTAGTAAGTAGCAAATCTTTGCTTTTAATTTTACATAAAATTAAAAGCTTCATGAAGTTAAGGATCAGGAACAGACAAATATAGCTCAACAAATATTATAATACATAAGAACTGCACATGGATTCAATTATATAAGAATAATGTGTATACTTATGATTTACTTTGAAATATATAAATTAATTAATGCATACATTTAGTTGAATATTCATAGTTGACTATTAATGCTTCACAGATTTGTGTAATTCAAATCTATTTGTTATTGTTACTGTTCTTAAATATTTTGCTATGCAAAGTCATCTAAGCGCACCCAACTGGGGAAGCACCTGGCCAACAGCTGGCAAACACCCTGCATGCAGCTCAGCAAATCAAATTTAAATTATCTGAAAAATAATTTGATCTTTCAGCAGAAGTCTAAATCCGATTGGACCCAGAGTAATACAATCTGGCAAATCAATAAATGCTAATGAAGTATTTATGATACCCAAAATTCTGTAGTTGATAGCAATTCCAGGGAATGCATTTTAGGTATGTAACAGCAATATCAAGAATAGTTGTAAACAGTAGTTTAAGTCTAGAATACAACAACTGTAATAAGAAATTGGTCTAAGAAGAGCAGGGATGTGAAATATTTGAATTATTTTACTTGATTGCTTTAAGTATTATTTTAGGAGATTTGTTCTTTACTCAAGTGAAATTGACACTGACTGCTTGTACTTTCATTGTATTACATTTCTAAAGAAAGACAATACTTTTTATCCTGCCCCGCTTTTTTATTTCCCTTCTTTAACCTTTGTATGCCTTTGTGATCAATGCAAATTGAGATGAATTATGCAATTTATTTCACTTTGCATTGGGAAGATGATTCAATATGATGAAACAGAAATCTCTTCTCGTTTTTAGTTTTACTAGGATATTCTTTTTGGTCTTATTGTATATAAAGTGTCCTTAACACCTGTGTACTTAAATAGTAACTAGATGTGTACACAGTATTTAACCACAGTGTAAGTAAACACTGGTACATACTGTAGTATATACAGCTGTAATATTTCTGTAACTACACATGTGTAAAAACCATCAGAATGGTATATGTAAGGACAAACATGTAACAGGACATTGGTACAGTAATTATACAGTAATTATATAACTGCATTGCCCCCATGTTATATTAGGTGGCCTTAACTACTATGTAAACATACAGTGCACTTATTATGGTCATATTGTACTGCAATGCACTTTTTCTGCTATTAAGGTGGGATATGGATAAGGTTAGAGACAAGTTTAATGATATGGTTAGGTTTAAGGGTTGGTTAAGGTGTAAGAAATGGGTCAACAGTGTAATTATGAATGTAATTACAGAAACTAATTACAGATGTAATTACATACTGTATATGTATTTAATATATATATATAAGTACAACGCAAAAACATGTAGGTGTAGGTTTAGGGTATCAGAGTAATTACACTGTAAATCCATATACCTAATATAAAGTGTAACACATTCTTTACCAAAACGTGCTGTTAGTCCTGTTACACAGTTGTACTTTCATTGCCAAAATGTTGTTTCCAATGCCCTGTTACACATTTGCACATACCATACAGTCGGCTGTTGCATATGTGTAGTTACATAAACATTACAGCTATGTACCAATGTGTCTGTTTTTTTTTCTAGGGTTTCTGTTTATTTAGGATATTTAGGTTTAGGATAACCCAGGATTAACAATTTCAGGTGTGAAAAGCCCTACATTCAGAGTATTAATAGCAATCTGTTCCTCAATAAATCACATTTGTTAAAATGTCTAACCCTACATATTAGCAACTTAAATATAATGCTTGTCTTAGATGTCTTTAACAGCTCAAGCTTCACCTTCTTTAGCAATACTTTGCAACGTTGTTTCCGTTTCCACATGTCCTCCAACTAATATGCTCATATAGGCCGTTTGCACATAGCGACGAAATAAGACCCATCAGAGCATATATGTCACAAGCCGCGCCTCTGTGGCGCTCTCCGAGAGACTGCAGCGGGAACCTTCACCGGAGTTTTAGTTCCCACCCGGACTCTTTTTAGCCACGTACCTTGGGCATTTCCGCCGGCCGCTCCCGCCATTTCGGCGGGTATTTAAGCGGCGCTCAGACGCTGCTTCAACGCGAAGTTTTGGTTTGCCTAGCAGTCAACTCTGAGCGTTTATTTCAACCTGTTATTCTGTTCCCGTTGCCGACTTTGGATTGTTTATACTGGACTCTGATTCTCTCTGGCTGCCCCGACCTTCCGCCTGGATTACTCTGCCTTTGGACTACCCCTTGACTGTTTATTGTTTGTTTGTTTGTTCGTGTTGCATTGTGGATTTCATCTGTGTCGTCTAATAAAGCCAGCACATGGATCCAAACGCATCTGAGAGTTTGTCACAGTATACTACACTTGCGCCCCTATTGGCAAAAGGACATTTGCATATTTACTGCCCAGAGAACGCATGTGCTAGTGAGACCTTATAAAACGTGATTTTGCATTGTTTTTGTAATGGGTAGGGTTAGGGGTGGGTTAATGTTGTCATTCGTACAAATTACACCTACTAAAATATGTTTTTATCACAGTGAGATTAGTTTGAAAAGTCCACACACTGCACATAAACAAAACATGCATTTTAATTAGCAATTACAGTAAAACAGTACGTAATTTCATGTCGACAAGCACAATACAGCATTTTCATTATTTTTACGTCAGCTAAAGGGAGCTTACCTTTAATGTAACTTAAATAACTTAGGATTTTAACATCAACTTATGCTATTAATTTCTAAATATATGGATTGTGGAAATTCCAGTAATGACACACAAAAAGCTTTACAACAATTGTGCTTTTCTCTCAAGTTAACGTAATGTTTATTAGACTTTTCTGCCTACAGGGTTAGAATGCCCTTCCTAGGGTTGAAATGTGTTGAATGAAGACACATAATGAGCAGGCGTTGCTGATAGCAGTCAATGCGCCTGGGGTTCAGAGTTCTGTCTAAGCATACAAGAGCTTATCTCTGAATATTTCAGAGAGCTTATGCTGTTTGGGACAGTTCGATATAGCACAGCAGATTCAAATCACACAGATGTCTTTATTAGTTTTCTAAAGCATGCGTTTACTTTGCATAAGCAGCGTTGCTCTGTTGTTTAGCAAGATCTGACTCCACATTATTATTACAATTAAGAAGTGCTTCATATATATATATATATATATATATATAAAAACAAGTAAATCACACATTTGTACTGAAATACATTGTGATTGATCCCACCTAATATTGACATTTTAAAATATAAATTTAAACTGCAAAATACTTCTGCAAGTAGGAAATATAGAGAGATATAGAGAGCTCCTCATCATCTGTACCATTTTCGCACTCATTGAGTACGACCTCCTGGGATTGATGTTTTCTGAAGATTTTCTGAAGGTTATGTCCCTCTTTACACTGACCACTTGTTAAAAAGCGAGAAAAAAAAAGTTTTTGAAGGTTATTCATGGAAAGTCTATTCTAACCTTTAGTATTGTTGGGTATGTAGTAGGGCCAGCTAGTGCTTTTCAAGGCAGCACAGATGTTGCTTTCCATGGAAAATTACAGTACGTACCAAAATCCATTGTGTGTGTGTGTGTGTGTCTTTAATGTACCTCCTAAAGACCAGAACAAACCACACAATGTCTTGGGTTATTTGACTGTAACCCTGTTCCCTTAAAAAGCAAGAACAAGATGCTGTGTGAAATGCTATTGAGAACGCTCTTTGTTCGACCGGTTGTTGAAACATGCATGTCAAACATGCCAAAGATTGGCTTATATAACCTATATAACCCAGGTGACCTAATTTCAGTATGTGCACCTGAAGGTACAATAGGCAGGAACCGGAAACATCCTCAGGTCAATTTGGACGTAAATCTGCAGAGCACGTATTGGACACAGTAGGTGAAGTCTTTCCTGCTCCAGAGTAGTAAATGGCGGAGGACAGAAGAACAACTAGGACATAAGTGCTAGGACATATGCTCGAGGACAGTTTCTCTAGCAGAAACTCCAGCACTGTAACAATCTGGCAGTGGACTGGGTCTAGATGGTTTGCCATACACCAACTTCCATTCCAAACCAAACCATTCCATCTGAGGGCAAGTTATTCTAGTAGAGGGAGCCCTAGCACTTTTCTAATAGTTTCTATTACATAGGCTGGAAGACCAGCATCTCTTAGTTGGTACCCCCTCAGGGGCCAGGCCTGAAGGTTCCAGAGCTCGGGCCGGGAATGAAATATTGTCCTCTGCGCCTAAGACATGAAGATCCCTGCTGATCAGAATCGCCCATGGTAAGCTGTCAAGGAGAGATATTATATTAGATCTGAGAACCACATTCTAGTTGGCCAACGGGTTGCTATCAATAAGAGGCAAAATCCCTGCTGACGGACCTTCGCTAGGACTCCCGGAAGCAAAGCTATCGGAGGAAATGCGTAAATAAGCAGTCTGGGCCACGTGTGGGCCATAGCACCCAGACCCAGAGGAGCTGGAGGAGTCAGATAGTAGTAAAGGGGACATTGTGCTCCTATGAGACGAAGAGTTCAACCTCTGCTATATAAAATCTCTCCCAGATTTGACTGACTACTTCGGGGTGGAGTTTTCATTCCACATATGCCACAGCTTGTCTGGACAGCAAGGCTGCTCCCACATTCATATGCCCCGGAATGTAAATCGCCCTGAGGGACAGGAACTTCTCCTGTGCCCAAAGCAGAATCTGCCGGGTCTGAACCACATAGAAAAGGTACGAAGCCCCTTGCACCTCTGGGGATTGGCCCTTGAATGAAATCCCCTGGCTCTCAGCAACAACTGAAATTGCCTCATGTGCAGAAGGCCCAAGGGCATAACTGTGGATGCAGCTTCCATGAGACCTAGGATTCTCTTAAAGTAGACACTTTCTGGCCTAGCTTGATCTTCTTTAGGGCACTGAGAATGGATTCGATACGTGCAGGAGACAGCTGTGCCAGCATTATGATTGAATCCCATAGACCCCACAAATACGATGTTCTTTGAGCAGAAGAGAGAACGCTTTTCTTGGCGTAGAGTCTCAACCCTAAAGATTCGAGATGACCTAGGATGACATCTTGATGTAGAAGCACTAGCTCCTGAGACTGAGCCAAAACCAGCCCGTCGTACGTAATTCAGGATGCGATGCCCTGGAGTTGTAGAGGAGCCAGAGCTGCATCCATGCATTTTGTAAGACAGGGCTAGGCCGAATGGAAGGACCCGATACTGGTAAGCTTCGCCCCCTAAAGTGTACTTCAGGAACTTCCTGTGTTGTGGCAATATTTCTATATAATCGATTGTCACAAACTAATCCTCTGGTTGGATTTGGGAACAATTATCTTGACTGTGAAGCACTGAGCCGCACCCCAGTCCCTACGAGGGTTGAGTCACATCTCAATTCCTTTGCCCTCTGAAAGGCAAAGGAACACCTCTTTGTCGATGGACCCACCAGTGCTCAAGTCTTTCAGCAGGTCAGCCTGGTACGCAGAACCCCCATGGTATGCAGGGCAGCACCGGCCTGACCCTCTGCCTGAAAAGCCTTCCCCACCAGCGATGATGTTACTCTGCACAGCTTGGTAGGGAGAGAGAGCTTTTTACAGAGATGATCTTTCTCCAGGAGAAAGATAGCCCGACGTTGATGGCACAGATATGGTTTACTCTATGAACGAGTTACCTCATCATGGAGGTCACCAAAGAAGGGGAGGGAGCTGCGGCTTGCAATATCCTTTTAAAGTTCGCGAGCCGGGCGGGAAGCACCTTGACTAAGAGGAGATTGCAGTGGTCACGTTCTCGGGTCCAAGGATAGCATGCTCTTTACCCAAACACTCAAAGCAAAAAGTGTGGCGATCGTCATCAGAGAGAAGTCTGAACAAAGAGCATTCTCAATACCATTTTCAATAGCATTTTCACGGAGCATCAAGTGTAGCTTTTGAAAGGGAACAATAATTTCCCAAACTCAGAAATTCAATTTACAATGTTTATGAAATGAAAATACACAAGAGACAACATTACTAATGTCAAACTAAACTTATAAGTAATGACTGATTTACTTAAACTGTCTATTTCTGAGCACTTAAAGCACTGCCAATCATGTATATCACTATTTTAGTTACTAGCCATTTGTTTCTAAGTCTTGCCACTTATATAGTACATACATACATGTGAGACTGCAGCAATAATGAAGGTTAAGGGAAGCTCAATATGCCACAAAGTCTTTTTAAAAAATGCCACTAATATGTACACAGTAAAATGGAATCTGGGTTGGTTGCGCACCACGACACAGAAATATAAGTACACATGCTAATGACTAATTACTAACATTCAAAACAAGAAAGGTCAATTACGTGGCTTTACTCTTCCCACATACCAGATGCACAGATAATTACCAAAGATAGAAATAATTTAGATTACAACACTAATAGCATATTAGCAAGATGGTGAACAGCTAAATATGAGACTTATGAACAGGGGCGTCGTAGTTGGGTGAAAAGTGGGATTAAATTACCAGGGCCCCAAGAGGGGGGAGGGTCCCTGAGGAGTGACATTTTATTTTCCTTTAAATATAATTTTAATAACTCACAAAATTTTGTTAACTAATGTAAAGGCTAATATTTTGGGTAAATGCATCAGTTGATCGATGTATTAAATGGTGTCCAAGTACATATAGTGTCTGAGGACAGGCACCCTCTCCCTTGCACAAACTGGTTTAGTCCACCTTTACCGGGCTTTTTGACTAGGCGCATTTAAAGTAGCGTTCATTCTGCTGAAGCTGCAGACGGCAGTGCATGACTGTGCTATGGAAGATGATGTCTAAGAAAGCTAAATCCGGTTCTCAGAAAAAAAAGATAGGCAAGAAAGGGATAAAAAAAGTGAGGGAAAGCAACTTCTAACAGACATCTTTCCAAAGAAAGGTGAGCCCAAAATGTGAGAGCAAATAGTCTACAAATGAACTCTTGTTACAAAACACCTCAATACCACCTCGATTATCGATGCTAATAACACAACGGCATAACACAAAATTAGAAATTACATGATGCCTTGTTTGCATAGCCTACACTGTTTCAATAGTATACTAATTCGAAAAACTAAATTAATATTTGTTGTTGGACTATAATAGTATAACTTTGTAGGCTCAATGTCATATAGGTTCATGAGGATAGGCGAATATTATTGGCAAAGCTTACTTGTGAAACGAATGTGACACATCTATAAGAAAAATAAAATGGTACTTAGTTTTTATTAAATGTTATAAAAAACAACTGAGTTAAGTTTTTTTATTTTTCTATTTAATCTTTCAATGTAAATTAAGCATTTTGTTAATGTGGAATGCTGGAATGGCATTTTCTTTTACTGTAATATACTCCTTAATAAAAAGCTGTTTTCTTCAGCCAAATTAAAAAGTGTTTACATTTTCATGCAGGCCTATAATGTTAGGTTAGTCAGAGAAGTTGTGTAGTAATGTTTTTTTTCTTATAAATATAAGAGTTCTTAGATTAGTAAAAACGATAGTTGCAGGTAGTTGTGCACCTCGAGTTTAAGAGGGTCCATGGCCACTGCTTGTGCATAGGGCCCAGAATTTGGTGCTACGCCGCTATTTTAACCATATGTCACATTATAAAGTTATCAATCTGTTTGGAGCAAGTTTACAAAGTCAAAAAGACTCTACTATAGTCTTTACTATACTACTATAGTTTATATAGTAGTTTTTATCTTAAATATTTTTTATCAAAAACAATAACTAACCAACTAACTGTATTATTATTATTGTTATTATTATTATCATAATAGCGTTGTTGTTGTTCATAGGCCAGACACTTTAATTAGCAATCCTTGCCTTCTTGCTTTTTCAATACCCCTAACAGTCCATATTAATCTTCAGTTTGGACATGAATAAATATACAACAAATTGTGCAGCTTTGTGTTTATTATATATTTTTTATATTTTTATCATTTTGAAAAAAGCCATGGGTTTACTGTAAATAGCCATACTGTACGCAGGGTTCAGAATATCACATAAATTCAGAAATCTGATCTTTTGACCTGGGGCAGTAAATTTTGCAAGACCCTGGAAACCACCATGCAGTGTTTCTGGTGTGTTCTCTACAGACAAACACTAGTCAACATTAATGTAGTTGGGGTTAATATTACCCTCACCCACAGCATGTTCTCTATCTATTTTCACACCAATGTCAATATGGGAAAAAACATTATTAATATATTATGCCTCATGGCCTCTCTCTTTATTAAGGGGACAATTTTTTTTTAGGTCATGGAATGAAAAACAAAAAGTTTGTTGACAAAGTTTGCAGAGTAATTTGAATAAAAATTCTGATCTACATGACTACATATACCCGAAATGCATTTAATCAATGGCAGATTGATTTAGTAGTCATGTTTCCATTGGCATACTGTATTTCTCAGTTCCATAACGGAAGCATTGTGATGAATAGGGTATGTCTGACACCCCTTCTCAGTATAAGCAAACTGTTCTTTCCATCTTCAAAACATTTGACTGCAATTGAATTGATCTCCTGACCTTTCCACCTAATGCAATTGACAGTTGAGATCAAAGAGCAGGGAAATCACATTAGCTAAACTGAGCTTGGAGTGCTCCTTGAAATGGTTGTCAAAGACGTAAGACCAAGTATAAATGCTTCTTTGTGAACTATACATTATTTCACAGAGCTGCTGTTCTAATCAAGGCTTAGACTATCTTCATTTACAGCGCATAAAAAGCAGCATAAAAAAGAGGTGTTGAGGCACCTGAAAAGATATGCCTTGGTAGTGGGAATGTGTTTGAACCATTACTCATCACTGTGTCAATCAAGCCAGGTTTCCGTTCTGATGGTCTGGAACATTTATAATCAAGAGTGACTAATCAGAGAGCTGTGTTGCTGACCTACAACCATAAATTCTGCTGCTTCAGTGATGGGAGATAGAAAATGGAAAGATTATCTGTAAAACCAGTAACTTGGAAATAGTCTATGTCTCATTACACTTCCAAACACAATTTTTGTCATTTATTGTAATAATGCAATGAGATTATTGTCTGCACAAGGAGTCTGACAACAGCCAGTGCTCCACACAGAGATCTGATCTGATCATCACCTAGTCTGTCTGGAATGACATGAAGTAACAGAACAGTCTAAGAAAGATTTCATCCAGAAAATGGTGGCAACGTCTCCAAGATGCTTAAAAAAAGCTTCCTGCAAAGCTACAGTACTGTTCAAAGTTACTGTTACAATGCTGTAAAATGAGGATGCTTGCCCATATACTTGCCCCATCGTTTTTCAGGTAGCTTTCCAGGTAGTTTTTTTTTTCTTCATCACGTTGCCACAGTTCTTCTGGATTTAGTCTGTCCAACTTTGTTCTGTTACTTCATATCTTTCCAGAAAGACTGGATAATGATCAGATTAGATCTCAGACAACAGTCAACACTCTCACAACATCTCACTGCATCATTACAATTAATTAATCTTAAACAAGTCCTCAACGAAATGTAATTCATATACATAGCACATACTGTATGGAATGAATAACATGACAAACTTTTTTAGGTTAACAGTTTTACATAATCTGAACAATAGAAATAGTGATGACTGCCTTAGTGAGTATCGTTAACTATTCATCAGTTTATTGTTCACAAAAGGAGAGGAGTGAGCAGAGGAGAGAAATTGGATTGAACAGCTTATGCATCTAATAAATTCCACTAATCTTTTCTGACAATATGTGTTCGGTGATAATCAGTGGAATCAGGAGCAGAGATTGGACTTGCTAGAAGCTGAATAATTGTGTCAAAGGTTTAGAAAAGTCAGATAAGCTAGTTTTTCACACTCCCATAAAAAAGGAATACAATCTGTCCAAATCAGAATGTGAGCTCAAGAAGGAAACATGGAATAAAGAAACAAAACAAAACACATGCCATATGCTCTCACTGTTTGTTAGATGTTATTCTTGTGTTTCCAAGGTCAGATGGTTTGTTTGTCACTAAGTAACAGAGGTACTTTAACAAGTTGGAATTTCACAAAGTAATGAAATATTCTTGTATAATTATTTATATAGGATCTAAGCTTGTGTGTACTAATTGCAACTACCAAGCTTGTGTGAGCTGAAATCTCTTGAGAACATCCCCATCATCTATCATCGGTTGCAATGCAGGCAAATAATGAGAGATCCTGACCTGTAATTTGGCATGCAAGAAAAGGTTGGTTTGCTATTGTTGTGTTTCAGAGGCTTCTGGGTAACCGCATGTCTTGTTCTAAGATACCCTGCACTAAAATCTATTTCAAACCAAACTGGTTCTCAATTTCCAAGACTACAGGAGAGTCAAAGTCAAAGAATTGGAACTGTGGTCACACAGCTGCCGAAGATATGCCATATCTGTTACCGGTGCATCATCGCAAGGTTGATAATTGCATTTCGAGGCCTTCCTAACAAAAACAGATTTGCAGGGGATTAACGGACTTGTCCCTGCTCACATAGCCAACCTGTGATTAAAAGAGGATCGGGCGACGTGGCTCTGTTCCCATAGAGTAATCAAGTGAGTCCCTGGATGCGGTACTTTGCCAGTCAGTCTCGCACCATGGAATCCCTAAGAGAAGCATATTACCCTAGTGGCATTCAATTAAAATTTCCTCTCTTGATTCTGTCAAGGTAACTTGTTTTTTTCAGTCAAATTGAGGCATTAAAGTGTTCGACTGTTAGGGAAAAGTCTTTAGTGAAGTGGTTGATTTCCCAGCAGCCTTTGTTTAGTTCTGCCATGCTGGAGTAGACCTGCTGTTGGTGAAATGAACTCACAGAACTAATTGAAAAGTTTTCAGCAGCGATTAGGGATTTAGAGGTGCAACAAAAGTGCTGAGCTAATTCTTATTGTTGTATTGGAGGGGGAAAAAATTGTAAATGACAGGACATGACTCGGGTTAAAACCAACTTATGCACCTTTACACACAACACAAAAAATTGGGGATTTCCAGCTTGTAAATTTATATATCAACTGCATGCTTATTTAAACACAACCAAGTTACTGTTAGCCCTTCACTTTAGTTTAATCCCTTTTTCATCTCACGGCTAGTCCAAATTTGGTCCAACAGATTGATGCCAGGGAAGCCCACAGTCACTCTGGCCAGTGGGATGCCAGGAAGAACAAGAGTCCAAACCATGGCTCCTCTTCAAAGCTTACATTTGTCACTTTAAAAGACAGGGAAAGAGGGAGAATAAGGGATAGCTGGCAGGAGTCTGTCTATAGGAAGATGTGTAGTCCATCTCTGGAGGACAGTGCTAAACACTGCAGGCTGTTCCTGCACACAATCTGTATCCCCGCCTAAAATATTCCTGCCTGCTCATGAGCTCAGCATGTTGGCCCAGCATTCACAGGCTTTGGGCTTTATCCCCTGCCTTACGCAACAGTCTCTCCTATGCCACCCACTACAGAGGGACTTTGACCTTAAAGATTAACAAATATGAGACACTTAAGATCTAAAACCCTGCAGTAGGTGGCAAGCAAGAAGTTTAGTTATATTAGATGAATGAATTAAATGAACAAATAAAAATGGGACCTGTTACAGCAACCTCTAGGATAGGATTGGTACTTTGCAAGTTTGATCTGTTAGCAAGGAACTTGGACCATGTTGTTTGAGGGGTGATTGACAGTACATGGACAAGTTATAGACTAAATACCTTCATTACAACATGAGCATTAAAGCAGTCTGTAACCCATGTAGGCCTGCTAGGCCTTGGCTCTAAAAGGTTTCACATACTTAATACAGTCTGGTCAGGTTCTACTTAAAGGTATAGACTGCTGACTTTAGTATTACACAATATTACTCTACTCTGTTGATCCAATCTGGGTGTACTGTCGCAAGTAATAGACCGAGCTCACCTGGCTCAAATCAGGCATCTCTCCTCATTTATGACAAACTGCTTCCTTGCAGTCAGCCTGACAGTGGGACTTTCTTTCCTATTACTGTTTATCATAGACTTCTAGGGAGATGAATTGCAAAGCAGGGTGCCTTATTTGTCACATCAGTCTCCATAAGTGAGGCAGAGACTATTTGGCGGGTGCGAGATTTGATTTACCAGGTGATAGCAGCTGGAAACACCGCAAATCTAACATGGCCTCCGTCTGTCTTGTTGGCAGCTTAGAAAATTCACCTCGCAATGGGAAGGTGTGCTAATTAAACGGCAGCAGATAAGGACACACTGACACTGCCTCTATATTCAGAGCACTGTTTCTATCTGCGCATCTCCAGACAGCAATATCACAACAGAAGACTCATCAGTCATATCAGCTGCCTGAACCAGGCTGAAGTTTGTACCTGAAATGAAGGATATGTGGCTTTGATGGTGAGAGGCCGAAAACAACTGGAATAGACAATAAAAGGCAAAAGAAAGGCGAAATGCAAGAGGCCGAGTGATTCAAGAGATTATTTCTTGTGGATTCACAGAAAGGGTAGCATTATCTCCTCTTGTATGTTAGAAGGTCAAAGCAGAGGTGTCCAATTTGCTCCTGGAGGGCCACTGTCCTGCAGAGTTTAACTCCAACACTAAAAGAAAAGCCCGAACCAGTCAATCAAGGTCTTCAGAATGACTGGAAACTTTCAGTAAGATGTGTCTTTAGGACATTGGCTCCAGGGAACAGGATAAGAAACTTAAAGGCACAGCCGTCAAGTAGAGGTTTTGTCAATTTGATTTTGTCATAAATGAATGCCCTCTTTAAGTTTTGAGAAGTTTGCTGAGTGGTTGATGTGGTTATTAGCAGTCACAGAAAAATGACAGCAACAATGTTCACGTACCTTTCAAACATGCTTAAATCAATTGGTTTTCTGATTTGCTGATCTGAACATTGTTTACAATTTAGTTCTGACTTGAACATGAGCTAATACTCTAAAAGAGTAATTGTCTCTGAATTAATACATCATATACTATTTATCATTAGATGTCCTCACAGCCAACATGTCAGTACAGCATGTGTCCAAGACTGATCCAAAGTTACACTCACAGTCAAAGGTGAAAGTTATTATAATATTTATTGATGCTGAAGATTTCCAGAGGATGTGAGAGAACAGACGTGGAGACTCATTCAAGCTTGGCACTCATTTGTTTGCCAGATTGGAGTCGACTATCACTGTCTGGCAAACGGTGAGGGTTTAAGACTTTGGGCATGCTGCCGATCTCGGCCCAAAATGCCTGCTGAGCCTTCTGATTCAAATCTACAGGAAGTCTATGATCTTCACCCTTTTTTGTGTTACTTATTTGTAAGACGCACACAAACATACATATGATAACGGACGTAATAACATACGCCCCCACCACATGCATTCATTTACACAAATTATTTTACATATTCCCACCTTTGCATCTGTTTATACGGGAAGTCATGCTGGAGAATTCACTGTCCTATTTCAAATGCAATTGCTCACTCAATAATGAACTCTGGGACTGTGAGAACGTAGGTGAACGTTGCCATCTGTGTTTATGCACTCAAGGCCACATAAGGGTCAGATTGGCACTGTTCCACTCAGATTGATAGCCTGTCCTCCCAGAGTTGCCGGAATTCAAAAATTATTTTGAAATAATGCATAAAATGATAATAGCTTAGATGTATATATTATCATCATATTTATATTCAAAGCAAGGCTTTATATCATGTAAATTTTTCTCACACAATACAAAATGTTAGACACAATAAATGGATATCACAGCAGGTACATTCTGCTTTGAAATTCAAAGATGATTTTCAGCAGATACAAGAGCTGGACAAAATAGTGTGAACACCTGGGTTTTACCGCTATGTGACTTTAATACAGCTTCTAAACTTTTTAGAATAGATTCACTTTGGAATAGATCAGTGCAATGCTGTCTATCACAACATCGGTTAGTTGCAGAGATGCTGAAGAAGGAAATTTGCTTCACACTCTTTAGGTTACTTTTTTGTTTGTTTGTTTAAAAAAAAAGTGGAAATCAGCTGATTTGTCCACCCAGGGCAGATGTTCGTCTCAGTACTCCAACTTTCCAGGTTTTATAGTCACAACACTAACTTTCTTCTATTTCAGTATCTGTGATTAAAATTACACCTCTTTCGGGATTGTTGACTTTGTGAAGTTCTCTTTTGTGTGTGTGCCCATAGTTTTTCAGGTAGCTTTGCAGGTAGGTTTTTTTTCTTCATCTTGGAGACGTTGCCACAGTTCTTCTGGATTTAGTTTGTCTCAGTTTGTTCTGTTACTTCATGTCATTGCAGACAGACTGGATGATGATCAGGGCTGCGTTCTCCGAAACCACCTTAACGCTATGTCGTTCTTAAGTTGTACCTTAAGAAGTACCTTATCGTTGGCGCATGTTTTACGAAACAGTCTTAGTTAAGTATACTTTCTGTAAGTCATACGTTCGTAAGGTCGGTCTGGAACGCTCCTAGCTATACCTTAGCGCTGCTGACAGTTCATACCGCTAGAGTCTACTACACATAGACCATTTTAAAAGAACATTTAATATAAAATCTGATTTAGTATTAAATTTACATTTTTACTTTACTTACTCTACACATAAAATACTTAAGTTGTTATACCCTACACCAGGGGTAGGCAACGTCGCTCCAACCCAGAAAAAAACCTCACCTGCCTGTAGCCTTGAAGACCTTGATTAGCTTGTTCAGGTGTGTTTGATTAGGTTTGGAGTGAAACTCTGCAGGACATTGGCACCCAGTGTATGGAAGTGTTTTCATTAAGTTTCCATATACTAATGGATGTTAGCTTATTTAATTACTATCCTAAGGCACATCAGCTGGCAAACCATTTGACAGAAAAGACTTAAGAGTCTAAGAAAGATGAGTTTACACAAACTTTATAGCTATGGCAGCGAGACAGTGAGTATTTGTTTTAAATCAAAGACGGCGCCGTCCACGGAGACAGTTAGTGTATGTCAACTACTTTATAAGAGAACACTCTACCAAGAGACCATTGTAAAAAAATGGTCTGCCACGGGAGCATCTTGTTGTTTCTTTTTTCTTGGTTGGAGACCGTTGTGCGGACATTAGCGAATAATACACCATTGTGGTGTTCCACCGCATCCAGCAGTATAGACGTTTCGGAAGCGGTGAAGTTGGGCGATCTTTTTTTGCAGGTTTTTTTTTCTCCGACATAGTGAATGTCGGTATGTCTCTCATGTTTGCTCTTTTATTGAGGAAATCATCCAGTTGCACAAATGAGCGATTTATGGCAATAATGTGATACGGCTGGTGGGTAATCGGCATACGTTGTGAAGAACATTAACACATTCATGCCCTCAAGGGTGTGGGATTTCACACTTGCTTAATTAAAAACACATACACATATTTATTTCTGCATGTACATATTTCAGTTTCAGTAAATTCAGTTTGCACTATTTCCAAAACGCTTCTTTACAAAGAACAATCTTTTCTCAATACTTCACCTATACCTCTGTAAAGGAAAGAGGCATCAATATCAACCTATTCAGCACCTTCAGCAAGGTTTACCTTAAATTATATATAATAGGTATAGTTAGGAGAACACACGTAGGAAAAGTATAACTGTAGTGAAGGTGTACCTTTTGAGTCATCATAGGGCGCTAAGAGACAACATTATCGGAGAACGCAGCCCAGATCAGATCTCTGTGTGGAGCACTGCCTGTTGTGAGACTTCTTGTGCAGACAATAATCTCACTACATTATGACAATTAATGACAAACATATTGTTTGGAAATGTAAACTGATATTTCCAACTGACAAGCTACCGCAAAAGATAGAAATAACCGACTTAAAACAATTTTTTTGGTGAAAATACCAGTGGCCTAAGACTTTTGCACTGTACTGTATATATATATATATATGTATGTATTTATGTTTTTGCATTT
>JAUMHI010000061.1:19703902-19728902 GCA_032359435.1 Enteromius unitaeniatus
CTCTCTCTCTCTCTCTCTCTCTCTCTCTCTCTCTCTCTCTCTCTCTCTCTCGCTCTCTCTCTCTCTCTCTCTCTCTCATTAAGATTATCTTAGGTAAGTGGTGAAAAAGAAATATACCATTGATCATGCTACTAAAATTTACATATTCTTCTTTCAGCTCATCTGAGCATTTGACCTGCAATTGGTTGGCATCTGATTCAGACATTGCATTATTACAGAATGACAGTTGACAGAGGCATGAGCCTCATTCATGTCTGACTAGAGACACTGAATGAAAAGCAATGAATAGTGCTTCAGTGATCAAATGTTCATTTCACTGCTTTATTCAATAATAATTTTCAGAATCTGATTCAGTGAGACACAGAAAGATTAAAATGTGGATCTGAAATAAAATAAAACATGGCATAGATTTTGCTAGAAAAAATAAAGAAATAAAAAATCTAAAGAGCAGAATGGCTTAATGCACAAATATGATTCATTTGCACTGATATATCAGAATATTACTCAAGCTCCAAATAGTTAGTGTGTGGGTGAACTGTGAAAATTATTCAGACTGAATCACTAACTGATTCAGTAATCCAAGTAGCCATTAAATAAATGAATAAAATTAATAAATAAAAAAACTGAAATAATGTTAGAAATATATCACTGTAGTGCTTAGCAACACAACCAGCTATTTAATATATATATACAAGCTTAACTACTGATACAAATCTACGTGATAATTCTAATGATGGTAGTACAACTATATATCAATATATACAGTATATATGTAGAACATGGAGACAGGGAGGCGTGCGGATCCAGGCATTTATTATTACACACACAGTACGAGCAAGCAGGGTCTAGGAACGGCGAACGCGAACATCAAAGGCAAAAACAGCATAATAATCCAATATATACGTAGCGTGGGTCAGGAAAACGGCAAACTGTGTCCAGGGGGCGAGGCGAAAGCGAGAGTCCGGGAGCAGGCGGGGTCAACAACAGGAATCGAGGAATAAAGGAAACACAGCGAAACACGGAAGGCTTTACAAGGGGTTTACACACGCAATGATCAGCAAATCTAACAGAGACAAACAGGCTCAAATATACATCATGACGAGGTAACAAGATGGACAAACCAATCTGTAGACATGGCAACAAACAAGGTGGGTGAAGACACAGGTTCATAATAAAAGTCCAGGTATAGATAACGGGGACAAACACACAATGAATTCACATGGAGCTGGAGTGCCATCTAGCGGATCTCGCTGGCACTTCCAGCTGGATCGTTACTATTTATATATATGTATATAACTTTAAAAAAGACTTAGAAAAAGATAGCCCATGTTATTTTTAAATATATAATAATTCTCACTATTACCTATTATTAGATACATTGTACTGATGTTAATTAGTATTATAAAGCACATCTTCTGCATGACCAAATTTTTCATCCCTAATCCTAACACTAAATTTAACAACTATTAATAAGCAGCAAATTATCAGTTTAAGGGAAAAGTTGTATTTCTTGTTTGTTAATACGGTAAAGTGTGACAGATTTGTTTCACAGACATGAAAATGTGTATAGATTTATTTTACCATGCACCTCAAATTTACACTAGTCAGTTTGTATTTTATATGTTAATATACTATTAAAATTGAAATAAATAATGACCTTTTTTTTTTTTCGTTAACCAAAAAAGGCAAATGATGAGCTAACAACATTTATACAGCCATCAATTGCTGCATCTCAAACAAGATTAGGCAAAACAAATTGTTAGATTAGAATTCCTGAACTGTGGCGTCATTCTAATTGTGCTAATGTGCTCTTTAATTCAGAACTCCTTCAGCAAATTGACTTGTTACGATAAGATGTCTGTCTGTTTTTACTGAAGAACTCTCATTATAATGTGGAGAGAGGTTTTTGGAGCCAGGCTCAAGGTAGCGCTTGCGAAAAGGAGAGAAAGCAGCGAGAAATAGAGAGAATCAATGGAAGGTGTCTAATCCAGTACTGCTGAAAATCACATACTTGGAACTTCCTATTTGAGTAAGTACGTTAGGTAATGGCTGCTTAGTTTTCCAGAGGCTGAATTTATAGCGTTCTATATGTGTCCAAGTTAGTTCTGACTCAGTCAATATCATGAGATAGATGGTGGTAGGAGGGTCATTTCTTCCTCAATGGGGTAAATCTGATCATAAAATAGCCTCATAAATCAAAGTAAAGAGGATATAAAATTGATGCATTATTTGAATGCGCACAAACTGCCTAATTAGGTGTAGATGTTTATGAATGGGACAATATGATGTTTGTTTTTAAGTCACAATCGCACATTTTTATAATATGCATTCACAACCCAATTTCACCATGTAACAGATGCTGCAATAAAACACAAAATAAAATAAAAGGAGATGGTCTGTAACATAATCAAAATGAAAAGGAAATATGTTTTAGTCATGGAGCATATCAACAAATTTTAAAAAAGGGTGGTGTTAAACTGAACTTTAAAATATATAAACAGGTTTAGCATTTTCAAGAAAAAGTGCATGACTGTAACAAAGGAGACAGGGACGTGCTTAATAGGAATACATGATCATGCAGGCGAGGTCTAGATGACAGCAAACAGAAATGGTGGAGGCAAACAAGAATAGTTCGGTATAGTAGCAAGGTTCGTTTGATCAGCGAACAATATCCAAAGAACCAAAGACAGAGCAAAAAAAAAAAAATGTCGGTACACGGGCAAAACACAAGACTAGGCAAGACAAGATAGCGCTTTACACGAGATAAACTTAATGCTCGGTGGAGACTGGAACACAAATGACTCTTAAATGATACATGACACATGAAAAACGAAAGGACAAAATGATAAGGGACAAGGAGCTAATCAAAAACCGTAGGGGTGGAGACACAAGGGAACAGATATTTTCAAAATAAGAGTGTACAATCGCAACAGGGAAACACAGACACATACAACATGGGAGTCCACAAATGACTAGACAGGGAAATAATGACTCTAAACAACCATATATAAATACTTGAATTTCCCCACACGGTGTACATACTTTTATGTGCTTGTTTTATTTAATTTGGCATAAAAAGGTTAAATGATCAATTATGTTAAGAGACTTTTTATTTTATAAGCATGTTGGGTACCTCATGATTTTTTATTTGATGTTATTTTCTAATAAATATTATTTTATTTATTTATTCATTTATTTCTTGAAGAAGAAAAATTATAAGAAAAATATTTTTTAGTTTTATTTTTTTATGAGGTTTTTTTTTCACGATATCAGTTGTATCATAAAAAAAAATAAAAAGTCAAGTGTATTCAAGTCACTGCACACATGAATTGCATTTTTTTTTTTTTAGAATGATTTAATAATTCAGGACAAAACAATCAAGCAAAATTTCATTTACCAACCTGGAACATGTATTAAGAAAATATGGTCCATCTGGATTTATTTTGGACTGTAATTACTGTGCGCTGAACAGAATGAATGGCTTTCCAGCCTCAAGACAGTAAATGAGTCACACATTCCCTTACCCGGGAAAAATAAGCTAAAAAGACATGCATGTAGCAGAAAACACCAGCTGACATCCTTGAACTTATTCACAGAAGAAGCAACATATTATTCATGAGAGAAAGAAGTTTATTCTAATGATCGAAGGACAAGTTGAAGTGAATCTAATGCAGGTGGGGTTGCTATGTCTTCTAACTGTCAATTCTGTTATTAAATGAGAGACAGGAAGAAAGAAAAAAAAAAAAATCAAGTATGTGCTTTTACGCTTTTCAGCTTGCAAGTGACAACTGGGAATAATCGTAAGCACGTTGATAAGAATAAGATGAAATACACAATTTTGGTTAAACAAAGACCATTTGCCAAACAAAACTCAAAGGAATACAAAAGGAATAAACTAAATGTTATAATTAGCGTACAAAAGAAAGTATTGATTCTGCCACGCTACCTCTGTATGTCTTTCAGACGTCATGGAATCCAACTGATTTCTCAATGTTCAAGGTGGTTCAGAAAGGACAAAAGGACTATTTATCGCAGTGCAGCTAACTCAACTTCCCCTTCCACAGAGTGAATGGGCTATGAGCACCTGCTGTGAGTAATGCATAACAAAAAGCAACAGAGAGGTGATCAGAGAGACGTTACGGCCAGCTTAGCTGTAAACACAGTCAGCAGACACTTTCTAGCTAACAAACAGGTGCACTGATGACTTTCATAATGACCAATCAGATTCAGTCTTACGTTAACGCTGGGAAACAGAGGCCCTAGCACCCCACAGCTATTAAAATATTAAAATCACACTGCGCAGTCGACGTCATACTGGAACATTAGCGGCACACAGCCAATGTCCCTGCCTTCCAGCAGAAACAGATATTTATGCAATGAACACAAGAATAGTCGAGGGGCAACCACAATAATTGTTCTACTTTTCCTTTGCCTGTGGTAGGGATGGATTTTGGGAGTGTGGGATTTATTCATATTTTGGAGTCATATACATGACATCTATCTTTGTATTTCTTTTCATTTATTATTTAATCATTTATTTATTATCATTTATTTTTTTCCACAAATTGTGTTTTATGGTTTAGCGCATATGTATGTGATACATTGGATGATTTAATTAAGACTCTGGGGAATAAACATTAAATTTAAAATACAGAGGTAGACGTTTTGCCACCTTAGTTAATGCAAATGTTTGGGAAGAATTTGGAGTAAAATAAATAAATAAACGGAAGCCACACTGCGACGAATAAAACCTCAACACTAACACGGTTTGTTCACATTTGCTAATCTAATGTCTCTCAACGCTGTTCCTGGAGGCACATCAACAGCACACATTTTCCAACTCTTTCTAATCAACTTAACACATCTTACTTGACTCTATGTCCTGGAATGTATGGGTGAGGTAAGGCAGATATCCAAAACATGCATTGATGGTGTGCCTCAAGGTTGTCAGTTTAAAGTGGTCATCAGCTGTTTGGACTGAAATGTGTGTTGGGAGAGTGTGTACACAATCATCCTACAATGATAAATATCCACAAGTATTTTTATCAATTTAAAAGAAGAATAAGTTTCCCCTTCTGAAATCAAGTCATTTTCAAATGCATGTCGGTTTGGCGTCACACAGACAGAGGCCACTCCCATGATATTTGATTGACAGCAACGTGTCACACAGACTGAACTGGGGTCTTTTTTTCTTCAAATGTTAGGAATAATAATAGAGCTGTTCGTACTCTTTTCCAGAGAGAAATTGTTACTGTACCTTATGTTTTGTCTCACTAGGTCTCCTCCTTGAATGGAAAACTAATTTGCTGGAGAAAAGTATGGTTGTTACCACAGAAATATAATTTTAGGAATAAGATTAAAGAAGTTTCTTATAAGCTTATTCACAGATTTTATCCAGCGAATCATTATCTACAAAGACTTAAAAAAGAAATAAATATAAATTGTATTTTCTGTGGTGAATATGAGGAAACTGCTTTGCACCTATTTTGGCACTGTGCATACTCAGTTACATTATGGCGTAATTCCAAAAATATGTTGATGAAAATATCCAGTGTTCAAGGCCTTTTTCACTCTCTTGGGAAAATGCACTTTTTGGTTTTACTGACTATTCTGACAAAGAAGAACACTATTTTTACTTAATTAACCTACTCATCTTATTGACCAAGTTCCACATTCATAAGTGTAAATTTACTAACAAAAAACCCAATTTTATTGTGTTGTTGATTGAATTATGTATCTATATCGACAATATTCGAGACTCTGTGAATAAGAAAGCTTTAAAAACTTTGAAAATCTGTGAAATGTACAATGTACTTATTTGATTTCATATAATAATGTCCTAATTAGCAAGCTTTACTATGAATACGGCTAAAAAAAGATCCCATGAGTGCGCCTCAGAAAATAGGGGCAGAGTCAGCCGAGCTCGTGAAGATTTAAAGGGGAAATACACAGAACAGAGTGATATCCAAATTGCTGTTTTTGACAGGGTAAAATTAGCTTTTTTAAACTGTATTTGAGAAATTTTTAAAGCAATCTATATTACAAACTTTCCATTAAGATCCTAAAGAATCATATTAGCTTGTAGAAAATTGCTTTTGTATGACCCCTTTAACAGAAATCTAATGAATGTAGTGTTTTTGTTTTTTTTTTTTTGTTGCAAACTCTGACCAAAAATAAATAAATAAACAAAAAACTGCTTCATTCCAAATCTTCTGGAGCCATATGATTTATTTACATTAGAAAGAGAGTGAAACCTAAGGCAGTTTACTCTAACGCAAATAGTCTTACAGAGAATTCGTTAATTCCTCTAACTATTCTAAATAGTCTAATGCAAATACAAACTAAAATCTTCCCCGAAAATAATGTATATGTCATAAAATTAAAACCACCACATTGTGTAATTTCAAGACAGTAAAGTCCCCATCAGCTTTCAAACATCTAATTCCCTTCACATCTGTGTATCAATGCCAATGGCAATCCAAGTTTGTCAACATAGTGATGCCTAGAGGTATCTGTAGCGTTTCACTAGTGATTAACAAAAACTTGGCAGGTGTAAGAATGCGTTGCATCTTTTATGTTTTGTTTTGTTATTTATTTTGGAGCACTATAAATCTCTATCCACTTTAATTGTGTTAAGCAGAACTGCTGAGAAAACGCTCCTTTGTTTTTCATGGAAGACAGAATATAATATGAAATTGGAATTACATTAGAATATGACTTTAAAAAAATGTATGAACTGTTTCAGTATCGCTGGAGCGGTAGAAGCTTAAAGTACCACTTCTTATAGCACTGGGTTAGTTACTGTTGTACAGTTGTAAATAGGAGTTATATACTCTATGTGCTTTTCAATATCAAATTCACAATCATCTTGCTGTACTGAATAAAATGATTACCCATTGTGATATTGCTTTAACATATCAGTTCGATAAACAAGTGGGTAATACTAAGCAACTTATATCTGAGGCTAAGATTGCATCTCTGCTACAAAAATAGTTTAAAAAGCCAAAAAAAGTTTTGCATGCTGTCAAGAAAACAGAATCTGAAAATTAATTTTAAGATTGTAACTTTAATAAAAACAAGCATAAGTCACAAACAGCTTTTTTTATGAGTGCTTAATAAGCAGTCATATCTCAGTATATGCACTTGAGTGTTATTTAGAATGATTAAAATATAAGAAATATCTGTGTAGGACATAGTGTAGGTGGATCTTAATGAGTTTCAGGGTCATTGCTGCAACACTGTAAAGAGGTTGAAAGAAAGCAAAGATCATGACCTTACATAATAAATACAGCTCTCACATCAGAGATAATGATTATATGTCAGGTCAGGAGAGAGGAGGTGAATATATATATCTGCGTGTACGTGGCGCTCGTGTCCGGATGTGATGGCAACTGCACAAAAAAGTTATATTTATGCCAGACGTAGTGTTTCTGTATAAGTTACTTTGGAAGATGAAGGTTGGAGGAGTGGTATGGACAAGCATAATGCGCCTCTAGAGCCAGTTTATGACCTCTTAGCACTGATTGGCTTAATGCATATGGCAGGTAATTTATGTAACTCTTGAGAAAATGGGCAAGAATGTTTTCTAATGCCCCCGCAAGAAATATTTTACAGTTGACATGAGTCATAAGGGACCTTGGACATTATTAGCCCCGTAATGGTAGACAGTTGGGATGTTATTGTCACATGAGTGCACAGCACAGCAGTTGTTTGGAATTTTTTTTTGCCTGAATTTCCTGGACACATTTTATAAGTGCTTTCCAAGCCCTTGTAAACTCCATGGAGCGACCACACATATATCTTTTTGACATTTGGCCATAAACAAGTTGCCTACGCATCTTTTTAAACTAAAATGTTCGTTTAGAATCTAGCTAACATACACACCTTTTACTGTGTGTCTATTATCTGCAGAGTTAATTGTGATCATGTTAGTCTGTTATTTTTCGTTTTTAGCGCATTAAATTGACATTATCTTTGTCATCCCCTTTGTGATTGAATCTATTGTAATTAAGCTCCAGCAGAACAACATAGCTTTGCTGGCATAACTGCTGATGAATTGTATCTCCCAATCTAAATATCTTAATATCTAAATATCCCCCTTCTGTTATTTGCCGTCTCGGTGCTTTCTCAATTGGCAGATACTTGGGCTATTGTGCAGCATGTGGTCTCTCGTTTTCTCTTGAGCAAGAATAGATACGTGTCTACAGATGTGCATCCCACCCTCACTAGCCCACATTTCTCCCTCTCATTCATCATGCAGGTCATTCTCTCAAATCCCTGGCTGTCAGGAGACCTGACGGAGGCTCCATTCCCTGAGGAGCTATTGACCCACCTTGATGGGTGCCTTCAGATGAAATCTTTGCTGTTTATTCAAATCGTGCTGCTCTTTAAGAAGGCCTAGCGATTGATCAATATGCAGATCTTCTTATGCATGCGCTGGCTTTAAGTACTTGGAACCTGTAACCAGCCATGACATGTTGACGTTAAGCTCATCCAGGCTCTCCCGCTGATCTTTGTACAAACATAGTTTCAATAATAAAACTCCATGCATTAAAAAATGTGAACTGAAGAATTCAAACAGTAGGGTTATTTTTAAAAATGTGGCTAAAGCGTAGACAGAGTTTCAACAGGTACAATACCAATTTTCACACTTCAGTTCAATGATGTGCTGCTATTCAGCACATTTCAGCAGTTCACACAGTTCATGCAATAAAGTTAACATTTAATGGTCTTAAAACGCATCCTTGAATGAATTTAGGGTGAAAATGTAGAGCATTGATCATGGAATTATTACCATTCCTGTGATTATACTCGCAGAGGTCAAAATTCTTGCTTGAATCACCCTGATGTATTTTATTTTACAAACCTTAGAGGAGCATCACATACAGTTTATTGCTCCCCCAGACCTCTGACATTTCTGTCATAAGTTGTCTGAACATGTTTTTCAACTGTACTATTAGTCTTAGTAGTAGTAGTAGTGGTGGTATTTCTAGTAGTATTTCCAGTGTGTTACAGAAAAAAATATCATATTGTAGTTCTGTGTTTATCTAAGCAAAGTTCAAATGTTTAAACAAAGTGTAATGGGAAAATATGCTCTATTTGTGAGGACTATGTGTCACAAACCAGCTATTTAACCTAGCATCTGTTTGCCATGAATTAGGTAGCTAAAACAAAGGGTATATTGTGCACAATACAGATTACTTGGTAGTTTTCAGGCAAGACTCATATTCTCCTGTGATTAGCAGACAATGTAAGGGTGAGTATTGATTCACTATAACCCAGGCTCATTGGGAAAAAAAAGCATGCCTGTGCTGACAGTTTTGTAAATTGATATTGTGTTGCTACTTGCTTAACAGTAGAGCTAAAAGCACGTTCACTTCAACAGATAAATCTGGCAATGTTTATTATGGAGTTCATAAGACTTTTCTCATTGCAAGTGAAGCGCTGTACCAGGTGAGCTGCTGAGCAAGTTTATCATGTCAGAAAATGCATGCTGCTGGTTCCTCATCATCACTGATATTATTCTTCTTATTATTTTTTTATTTTTGTATGCAGGTTTACGAATCATGCAGTGTATGGTGAAGTATCCTGAGCACATGATACTGTATTGTCAAAGGAACAATGTGGAAGATTATTTAATTTTTGTGCAAAGATATGACGGTCGTTGGTTGTTGTTCACTAAGGGTCCTTTCATCTGGAAACTGCATTGAATTGTATATACTGTATGTTTGATTCCTCTATATTCGTATACACTGTACCTGGACCTGAAAGGATAGCCTACTGTATGCAGCAGGCTAAACTAAAGCTGATCTGCGCCTCTAAATTCTGTGTAAAGATGTACAGCCACACCAGGTCAAGCCCTGTATCTCTGCTATATTCATGGCTGATGTTGAAGGCCTATCACAAGCTCAAATGGTTAGACGGTGATGGCAGTGGGACACAGTCTCTGTGGGGATAGATGGGCCTGTCCATCTCAAACCAATATCACGAAGCAAATGTCATTGAAGCATTTGAAATTGTCCCAGTTGCTGAGTTATGTATGCATTGCTTTGGGCCACTATGAGATGAAAGATTTCACTTGCTTAGATTCAAAGCATAAAAAAAGCTCAATAAAGCAGTATGGCTTATTATTATGCGATGAGGCTGGCATGATTGTCTTATTGCAAAACTGCACCGCAGAATGCAAAATTTCTTGCTCTTATTTTCATTGGGCAGAAAAACTAGTGATGAGAAAACTTTATTAATGTTCCGACGCGCAAGCAAATACTTGCAGAGCCATTTTCTCTCCCTCTTTCAGGAGTGATTCAGGTAGGAATGGTAAATGCCAGCAGTTTTGAAACATTTTGTACCACACAGTCAAGCAGTTACAATGTGGCAATTACTCACTCTGCGATCACTGCCAGACTTGCTTCTCTAAATGTGCTGAATTTTTTATCAACAACATGTTGTCAGTCACAATACTTGATGCAACACATTCATTTGGTTACGTTAGTCGACAATTTCTTTTTAAAAAGCTGCTGTTATTAGCTACAGACTGAAAAGTCAATAAAAAATATGTAGGTTTGTATGTTGTTCAAAGCACTGAGCCACAAAAATGTCTTAGAATGATTCTCTGACAACTGTTATTGTGGGAAAATACAGATGGTTACTGATTGGTATTTTTTTTTCAATATCTAAAAGCTAACCATTTTCTAAAACTTACAAAAAAAAAGTATTCTTGTCTTTTTGATTGCTTTCTCTCTTTTTTGTTTTGTTTTGTTTTGTTTGGTATTTCAAGCAGATGCTGAATTGGTACATAAGAAAGCATGTGTCCTATCGTTATGCATGTATATTTATTTATTTATTTTCTTCAGTGAAAGGAATCATTTTCAGGTCTTCCTATTTCCGGGTAAATAATTTATGGGTTTTCCCTCTTCGTCTCAGAGTAACTGCCAAGCATGATCACAGTAAATGCCAACCAAGTACTTTGTCACATCCATAATTGTAATCATATACTCAGAACTATAATTATGTTCAAATGCATGAAAGCTAGTGTTTATCCCTAAAATACATCGTATTGAGATTGCAGATCATGTGTGTTCTGACAAACATCCATTGCTAGATTTGACTCCTGGAAAACAACTTCTTATCGCTCCATAGAAGCACTTGATGATATATACATGTTTAAATTATGGAAAAATCACACTTTATGCAGGTATGTATTATAAAACGCAGTATGCTATTTTACAGAATTCTTTGCTTTTTATTATTTTTATTCAGTTTTTTATTTTTATTTTTTATCATTACCTCCTGTGGCTTCATAGCAAAGATTCCACTGACTGTGAACTTGGACATACAAATGCACATGCAGTGGGTCATACAAGTAATGTTCCCCTAGTATCTTATGAACACTAAGCGCTCAAACATCCCACTTGTTGGACAGCTTTGAATTTGGATTGTTATAGTTGCCCCTAATAAAAAGTCATTCAGCACTACAATGTGCAGTAATTGAGTTTGACGACCAAATTTCAGCATTCAGCAGCACTCATGCTGCTAAGCAGAAATGATCACCTTTCTTTTTACCTCTGCTGTCCTGGGAGATTTTGTTTGCTACTTAGCACCACAAAGACCTTCTTAAAGCATTCTTTTAAAGCATTTCACTTTGAAAGCTTTTTCACAACCTGGCCTGAGGACCCATCCCCGTCGACACAGTGGCTGGAAGTTGTTCAGGGCCTCGCTCATTCTTTCTGACAGAATAGCCTGGCAAATGGAGAAGTGTCTCCCCTCGGCCCAGGGCACACACATAAAGAGCGTGATTGGGGGAAAATGGTTGCCACCACGTCCTTTTCCAGCAAAGGCAATAAAGTCAATACAATCAATCTCTAATGGCCCCTTCCCCTGTGATGGTCTCTGTTTAATCAGAGTAAGAGCGTAAGGTAGCCTCCCTGCTCGACTGCCGCCATTAATTTTGCTTCACCCATCCGTTTGTTTGTTTTTTATTGCTTCTCCAGCAGGCGGCTGACATTCATCAGCTGTCTGATTGAGCCCTGCTCAATACTAAAGCAGTAAAGCCGAGGGAGATGGATGACTAGCGGCCTGCTTCATCACCACTCAAGGCAAGCCAAGCACATCTCCAACGGGGGGCCCTCTGTCGTCCACGTCTTGACCCACATTTATTGCAAGCTACAGCAGAGCTTCAATGGGCCGAACACGTGAAGACCTCTTGATCTCCCCTCCTAATCCTGTCCTGAAGTGCTTACTCGTGAGTGATGGTGCAGACCCTTCAACCTGAAGTCTGTGATAGACCCTTGGGTACCTGGCTTTGGCTGAGTGGGCAGGAGAGAGCCATCAAGCGGCCACAAGTGAGTGCAAATGGGTAGATCAAAGAAGCTGTCAGACTGCCAGTTCTTGAAGAGCTGTTTCCTTCACTCATTAGCCGTGGTCCTCCTCTTCACAGCCTGCCAAAGACTGGACTCAGCTCTGTCCATTGGGTCCATCAGCCATGCAACCCAAAGCTGTTTCGATGAGAAATCCTGGCGGTTAAAGAAGTAGTTCACTCCAGCGTTTCAATTCTGTCATTAAGCACTTACCACTTTTCTTTCATGGAACACAAAAAGTGATTTTTAAAGAATATGCTTGGTCAATTTTCCCATATAACGAAGGGGGAAAAATATAAAGATTTTGTTGTACAATAGCTGTGTCTGGCAGTTACTACTGTGTCATTGTTTTATATTAACTTGAATTTCAAAGAGACTATTTTGTGATCTTGATATCATTTGATTCAAAAGAATTAACTGTTTAAAATTAAATATCATAAAGCATATATTATTCATATGGACAATTATATGATTTTGAATGAGTGGATTATGGGAATGATCAAGTAATGACAGAATTTATGTTATAGACAAGGGGTGTGAAAACTTAAAATGAAAATTGAAACGTATCATAGAAATGGTCTGCATGACTCTTGGTCTATGTAACAGTTCGTAACAAGTCGTACAATTATTATGAGTAGAATTTAAGAACTAGATCAGTTTAATTCATGTACGAATCTTTTATACCAGTTTTGCTATCTGAATCAACTGAATCTTTGGGATTATTAGACTCAAATGATTAATTCAAGAGCCAGGCATCATTACTTCTCTACTCTCATAAAGGTGCCAGAGAAAGTTATGGCAGATATTACAAAGCTTGTGAGTGATATTATGACACTTTATAATACTTTATGCAGTGTTGGGTCATTTTTGAGCATGTCTGCTCAGTTATTGTTTACGTCATCATATGGAAAAGAGTTTCTTTGATATAGTGTTTTTTTAAAAGACTTTTTGTGTTTGACATGAATGTCATAGGGTTGATTAAAAAAACAGCAAAAGGGTGAAAAGGATGTTGAAAAACCCAAAAGACTGAAAAGTATCTCAAATAGAATATATAACATGTTCTCTGAAAGGTACAATAACTTTTGTACAAGGAGCAGAGTCATATGTCAATTGGTTTTAGAAAAATTGCAAATGTCATGGAGGGTGATCAAATGATGACAGATGACATAATTTTTATATTTATTTTCATATTTTGGTGTGCAATTTGAAACCTCCTGTCAAAAAGAATATGCCAAAGTTCTAATCTTCAGTCTGAAGAAACATAGGTATATTTTATTTTTTACATGTATTCTTTTTAACCACTTTTAGAACCCTACTGTTTCATCTTAGTATTTTCATCTAATACCAAGGAATTGCATATATCATATTAGCAAAAAAAAAAATATATATATATATGTATGTATGTATGTATATATATATATATATATATTTATTTATTTATTTTTGTTCCCAAACATGGATGATAATTTTTTTTTTTTTTTTTTTTTTATCTTTATTGGCTTTGCGGCATAAACAAAGTGCTGTTTTGCAGGTCTATATGAAATGAATAAATGCATTTGCTGCCCCTAAACCATGACAACTTAAAGCAACATTTTAAATGCAAACATATCCTGTCTTAGAGCCTGAGGATCTGGCATGTCATTTATTCGTGCTAGAGAGCCAAGTACAAAATAGAGCTAATTTAGCTACTTGGATTTAAGTTTCAGTCAGAGAGAAGCATATTTATTTCTTTTTGGTTGGTTGTTATTTATTCCAGGATTCATGACACTAAATCCCTGTGGATTGACAGCGAAAAAAGAAAGACTAAATCGAGGAAGGAAAACAGATGTTTAAATTAATGTTAGAAACTTTCTGTCACAGCTTTTTACAAATCTGTTGCATATGTCATAAAGGGCATTTTGTCAAACAGCATTCAAGTTCTGCATTAGTCAGATGTTAAGTATAATGTCATTTAAGAAACTTACTGTTCACTTTAAATTCATATTAAAATGAACAAAACTTTGAACAAATAGCAAGACTGTTACCAAGCGTTCTGTCCTGTCTCCTAGCCATTGTCCTGTTCACTTCCACACTTACTAAATGACAGTGGCAAACGTTTGAAAAAGAAAAGTGAGCAAAGGCTCTGGGGTGAAAGCCAAGTCTGTGGTCTTTTAAGGAAGGTCAGCTTAATGTCATTGAGCTGGGAGTTATCCAGTGTGATCGGTTACACTCACTTGCCTCTGCACTGATGTGTCAGCTCAAAGTGATGCGGATCACCTAGAACAGATGAACTGGGTTGATTTAAATGGCTGGGAATCCCATCCAAGTCTTTGTGGTGTTAGTAGACCCTAACATAGCACTTACGCAACAACCAGTATCACTTAAGAATCAAGTCACTCAGCGTTTATAATGGTAACACCCCTAGGCGGATATCTGCTGTCATGCAAGAGCAGCTCCTGAATGGGAAAAGTCTCACATCTCGAAATATATTGGTCAAGACAGAAGGGATAAAATCTGACACAAATGGTTTAAATTTCTTTTAAATCATACAAAAGTATTTAATTGAAAATTCATATGTTCGAATTTAAGTTAAATTACTCTTAAAAGTAAAGGTTCCTAAAGAATGCTTTTTTATGAAACCACTAATACATGTAAATATCGCAAGTACTGAGGTATTTATAAAGTTGCAATATAAAGAATGAGGTCCTTTATTCAAAGGGAGATCAAACACTTAAATCAGTCAAATTTAGGAATTTAATTAGCATTCTCAATTCTGAAAGGCCCATGACCCAGGGCTGTGTTAAGTAAGACTACAAGACTGTGCTATATTTAGTATCATGCTTTCTCTCGTTCACATACGCATGAGTGGTTCATCTCCTCCACTTCTAATACTGTATATCTGGTTGTAGTAAAGCATACACATACGATGCAAAAATACTTTGAAATTGTCTTGTGTTTTTTTTTTGCCAATAACTGTGTGGTAGTACAGTTACCTGAAGTCTGTAAAGAAAAAAAAAAGAAAGCAATTTGTCTTGGAACTCTTCCCCAAATCCCAAACCAAAATGAGATTCTAGAAGACAAGAGTGGTGGCAAATAAACAGACGCTTGTTATGATGGATGTTGCCTGTGTCACATGCAAAGTATGTAGTCTTCCTCGGCAGTCCATATTTCAGCTGGAATAATCTGTCCTCTCAAGTGTACAGCATAAGCCTACTTGCTCTGAATTTTAACCGCCAATCCAAGAAGTTCTGACTTTGTCAAACTTTGATCCCAGGCTTTCTTTCTCCTTCAAACTCTCTCTTTTTCCCATTCACTCTTCTTTTCATCTGAAGCTCTGAAGATAAGCTCTCTGTGAGAAGAAGTATCAGAGCACAGGACGGTTAGGAGTGGCACTCGGCATTCAATCCTGGTGACCTGTCTTGACAGAAGCTCTCTGGCTCTCACCGAGCGGCTCCACACCGGTGAGCACGTAGATGTGTGGTGTGAGCTGAGGTGATAAGCCCCAGGCTCCATCTTGCTTAGGCAGAACCCTCTTTTCAGCACGAGACTTGGCCTGCACCCGCTAGGTCATAAGTGGTTTCTAGGGAGCATGGCAGTTGATGATGTGAAAATTGTCCCCTGCTGTGATCCACACCTACAGGCATTATTTGACGGCGCATTACTTCACATCCTATTAAGGGATTAGTTCACAGAAAAATTACACATTTTACTCAAGCTCATTTCATCAAAATAAACAGGTTATTTATAGTAAAAAAAAAAAAAAAGTATGTTGGGTTTATGTCATTTAAATACGTACATTGGTCCCACAAGAACCAATTAAGTAAAAGACATAATTTACTCATTAATTCACATAATTTAATTGCCACTGAATTAAAGTTACCACAATAAGAGTTATATGCCTTCTTGTTAGTGAGCAAATAGCACATGTTAGCATGTTAAATGATATGCCTGTAGCATTTAAGGACACTAAAAATAAAAATTCAGTCATCATTTATTGCCCCTCGAATTGTTCCAAACCTGCTTGGTAGCTGTTGAACATAAAATAACATATTTTAAAGAATGCTGGTACTTAAAGAGCTGCTGCCACTGACTTCCATACTATGGAAGCCAGTTGCTTCCATCAACAAATTTGTTAACCCTTAAAAACAAACCCTGGGTCTTTAGCGAACCAGGGCATCATTCAGAGCTGTCCCTCTCGTTCATTTTTAATGTTAGACATCAGCATGTTTACTAGTACTCAGTCTGTTCATGATAAACAGTAAAACAAGAAAACAATTTTAAAATAATCTCAAGGTGACAATGTTTGAAACACAACCATGTTTTATGCATAATTACCACAGTTAAATGTTCGAGTTCTCCAAATTCCAAATCTTCTGACACCATGTGAACAGACTCCAGTGTTGTTATCCGGTGCTTTCTTCTAATTATTTGAGCTTGAATAATTCAGGGTCTGTATTCCCATAGTCATAGTATACCAAAACTCACTGCTTAACTACTTGTCTTTAAATCAACAAGATGCCTACAGAACTGTAAAGGACATTATGCAGATTTCAGAGTAAGAATGGCTGTCAATTAACTGGTCAGATCAATTTAACCTCACATTATTAACGTAAATAGTGACCACAACATCTAAAGACGTCTGAGGCTGTTTTTTTTTTCTTTTATTTACAAATGTCATTGATTCAGTTTGTGGCTTTCCTCTTGTGTAACACTATGCAGGCTGTTTGCTTTGCAAATTTATTGAAAAGCTCAGACGCAACATAATGATTCATTCATGAATTGATATTTCTTTTATTATTCATAAAGGTGTAACAAGGAGCTAGAGCAGATGTCAAGTTTTAGCAAATAACTATCATTCAGGCCTGTTCCTCACACAATGTTCCTGAATGTTTCAGAATGACATAAGAATGTGTAAATAATGACTGTTTATTTATTTATTTAATTTTAAGTATGTTTCCTCTTTTTGCAGTCTCTTTGCTGTATCCTGTGACATGAGCTAAGAACAATATAAATGAGAGGAAAATGATGTTATATGTGGTGACACAGAGATGGGGCCAGCCGTTTGTAAGGGTTAACAGCTGTGTGTCAAATCAACAGTATTCAGCAACATACCTCACTCTCCTGACAGTTAATCAGAGCGCACGTTCTTGGTTTTAACGCCACATGTGATCCAACCCACATTTTTTACATTTCTCTGAGCTCCAACCCAGAGCTGTTCTCTAACGATGTACTCATTCACTGTCAGCATTGTGAAGGGGACTTAGCACTCTTCTTGACTGTTAGCAGAAATTGAAATTCTGTCATCATCCACCTCTGGTCACTATATGCCCTTATTGTATGGAAAAGAGCAGGCTGGACTATTTGTTTCACTGTAGAAATATTTATTTGTTTGTTTAGTTTGTCAGGATCTCTGATTTTATATTGAATTATCTGATTTATAATTTTTTTTTTTCTCGAATACAAGTTGGCATTTGTATACTTTCTAAAATATTTGAATAAGTAAAAACAAATTAATGTATGTATGTACGTATATATATATATATATATATATATATATATATATATATATATATACATATGTTATGATCTAGCTTGATGTGGCAGCTCAGGTCACTGGATGACACTCCAGCGCTCATGTGTGTTTTTGTGTCTGTTCTCATGCCTGGACTTTTTATCAATGAACTCATGTCTCCGCCCACCTTGTCTACTGTCGTGGATGTTCATTAATTTCTCCACGTATCTGGTTTGTTGTCATGGTAACTCATCTGTTTCTCTGCCTTTTTTACATGTAGATGAATTTCTTCTCTCTAAACTGTTACTCAAGCATGTCGTGAATATGAATATGGCATATCACAACACTATGGAGGCCTAGACTGAGGCATTAGAAGGCACTTAAGTCAACTTAAGATTTGCTGTCTCTGTGAATCAAATAAATAATATCGATCTGTACCATACTTAATTGCCTAGCATCATATGCATATATCACATATATATATATACATATAACATTGCATGTAGCTGCTTCATATGTATATTTAATTATCATATCTTTGGCTATGCACCATATTGGCCTCAGTTACAGAGATGCACATATCCCTGATACATACAGTGTTGACCACCCTAACCATACCACAAAACCTTTAATTGCCTCTTAACTCAGTTACAACAACGCAGCTGTACACTGTACCTAACATTTATAATAGACGTGTACAGCATTCATTCAAGCTATAAAGGTGGATTTAAATTTTTGTTTTTCATTTGATTACTACACCACACAATACTTTTAGAGTAATTGAATTTAAGCTTGTCATTGATTTTGGAATGACATGAGGGTAAGTATATCATGAAGGAATTAAAATGTTTGTGTGAACTAATTTAGCAGCATCAATTATGAGCTGAAATGTTTACATGCATACATGCAAACTCTATATATAAGAGCCTAACAAAGGACCTTATTTTTTTGCGCCTGTCAAGACAATAAGAAAATTCCAACTGTAAATCCATCAAAGGAAAAAATAAAAATGAATAAATATAAAAATACAGGCTAAGAAGCAAGGCAAATCAGTGCGTAATCCTTTGGCGTAATGTGCACTACATCCTGAACTTGGCTGTAATGCTGTATGCTAAAAGAAGCCACTTGGCCCACTCCAAGCATACAAATCAATTACTTACACACACATCTCAGCAATAACCGAAGCCAAACAGATATGAAATAACAGCTTGTTCCATTCCCATTCAGAGTCAGACTCGTATCTCTTCTGGATTAGAATTGCACTGGCAGTTGATATCCTGTGGTGGATGTCATTTTCCCGCAGATTTGCTTTAAGTCAGCACTAATTCTTTATCTTTCTGTCTTTTCTCTTCACATCTCGCAACTCTGTGCTCTTCCTCTCATATGAGGGTTGAGCTGACTCAGAAGTTGTCAAGAAAGACACCCACTCAACAAGCCCGTCAAACAGACATTAGTTTAAGCATGACTGTTTCCAACATTTAGAGGTCTGCTACTCAACCTGTGCCTTACGGACCCAACAAGTTGAGTTGGCATCAGTTGTGATGCTTTAACATGTTTTACCCTTACTTTTTGACACATACACTGTAAAAAGTGGTAACTTGCAACTGTTAACTTAAAATAGCTACGTATGTCTGTCTGATTCAATGCATGCAGAATATTTTCAAATTAGAATATATCAATGCATTTAATAGGATGACTTTTTGATGACTTGAACACAACCAAGATGTTAGCATTATTTTATTATTAAAATTTTGCTTTAACAAGTTTTTTCATGTGAGGTTTGTCAGTTCTAATAACAACTTTCAGTATGATTGGACGTTGCATCACTATGACCAACCAATCAGAATTAACCTCAAGGCTAAATTCTTCTGAAATTAAAGTGGACATGTGGAGAAGAGTGCAGAACATTCAAGGAATGGTTGAAACTTTGTTTCATTTAATAGTATGTCATCCTGCCTGCTGGTGGTATAATCTCATTAAAAACATTGCATTAAAAAATAAATAAAATAAATAGCGTGATAATACCAGAGGGCATTTACATTTTTTTCTTACAAAACAGAACTGAATAAGTTTGAGTATCACTACTGTAAAGATTCCATTATGTGTCCATATACCAATGAATATATATTATTTATTTATATAAATACGCGGTATCAGTTCACATTATTTGCATTTGAATGATGAATAACCATTAAAATAATAACGGAACATGTCAAAAATAAGAAAGGACTTTTTATTAAGAGGTTTTGGTAAACACAATATAAAGTAGTTTAGTTGTTGCCAAGCAACATCACAATGTTTTGCATTAAAATAGAAAGTAACACTTTATCATTCAACTCATGTGAATCATAAAATCATAAATGTGTGCATATCACGGCTATGGATTCTGGTTAATCCAGTTACAATGTAAAGTCTGTTTAAAAAATATCATTTTTATGTTTTGAGACATTTTTTTTAACTCAAAGGATCTAACATGAAAATATTTCCGCACTAATAATCAACTTATTCCTTACTTTTCTTTTATTTGTTGTTTTTTGATTAATGATGAATGATCTCTTAGCATACATCCAATCAATTTCTAAATGATTCTTTCTCATATCAATGTTGTGAGATTTTCACACTAATCACCAATTACTTTGATTTTAACATATCTTTGTTGTCTCATTAAAGTTTTAGTTATAGAAACACAATTATAAATTATTGCCACTTGTCAAGTTTTCCATTAATGAGGAAGATGTCAAATTCTGCCTTGTTAAAACCTCCCACCAGTGGTTAACATTACTAGGAGAATGTTTTTAGTGTTTTTTTGCTAATTATAATTCTAGTTTATAAAGAGCATAAAAGAGCATGCATAATTAACAGAAACTGCCTAAAAACTGGGTATTCTTAAAACGATGTATATAGGAAGTATAACACATGCACATAATCACCTTGTCTTATGTAATAGCACTGTATTAGTCAGTAAGGTCATTTTATGTTGAGTGATACTTGATTGCACTCTGCATTCAAATGAGAAGTGTGCCGATACCTACTTATAATGCATCAACATCGCACTAGAGGCTTTAAAATCACCTTGCAGCATCAAATGGTATGTTCTTCTGAACACATGTACACACTCTCATGAAAAATCACAGAGCAAGTACAGGAACATTTGACTTAGTATGCTATTTTTTCTTTTTTAACTGAACAAAGCAAATGCAAACTCATGCACAAATCAACTAAACAAAAGGGTTTGAGGGGAATATATGCAACATTTATAACTCAAGGATTATGGAATGTGAGTATGCATTAGCCATTGAGTACCAGAACAATGCCAAATTAAGCTTTCATTCTCTGAACTCCAGAGAAACACTGAAACCATTTGAAGTCAACAAATATGCCTTGTTATTATTCTTTAAAAAACTCAACTGCATCAAGTGTAGTCTTCAGCAGAACTGACGATAGCCCCTCCACTGATGCAACAAGAGACATCTCATCGTCTTCCGGAGCACCAAAGGAGATGCTGGGTTTGCCATGGGATGAACCAGCGCCTTCGTCTGGAGGCTCCACAGGGTTCCTTGAGCCTATAGGGACTTGCCCGGCGGGTTATTCCTGATGGTCACCCGGAGGTCTGCCAAGCCGCTAGCTGATGCAGCTAAGGAGCCATTATGGCCCACCGAACTGGAAGGGGTAGCGGACTAAGCTAGTCTTCTAATAAAATAAATTACATGATGTTTTGTGGCAGTAGGCTACAGTATATGCTTCAAAGCCAAAAAAAATTGCTCAATTTATTAATTATCCCCATAAAAATCTTTATACAGGTAGAGTAAACATGCACACAGGCTTCACTGAATACTTCTTGATTTGCGGTCAGCTAATGTTAACTATCTATTGATCAAAACATAATACACTATTTTCCCTGTTTGTCTGCAATGCATCTGTTTCACATTTGGGACACCTGATCTCTAGTGATTACCATCGTCTTGACTACAGAGACCATCTCTGCATTTGATAAATAAATAGTTTTCTCGTCATTATACATTACCATCACTCTGTTCTCCTACTCGATAATGTTCAATGGGTTGCTACAATCTGTATTGTTAAAAGTGCTATATAAATAAAAATAAAGTGAAATTTTTCCTTCCTTAAAATTACAGTGATTTTAATAGTAAAACACTGTGAAAATACTACATTAACCCATAGTGGCCTGCAAACGCATACATGCGTTTTGAGACATCAGCTCCTGATGACGCCTGATGAGTTTTGATCATACAGATAAGAGCAATACATCAATCTAATCTGTGAAGGGTCTGCTTTAATTTGTATACACATATAATAACAACACAACTTTGTGCATTAAGAAAATGAAGGAAACAAACAGGGTGCGCTGCCTGCCTGGTTGGTTTATGCAATCTTCAGTTCAGTTATGAGTCACTAAAATTAACTGAAACTCAGCAAAAACTCCACAAAGAGACATGAGAGTTATATCTGTAGAAAGCTTGATATGTCCACTATTACACTAAGACAGTCTAATCGAAAACAAATAGTCTGTGATGAAGTAATTCATATGAAACCAGCGCAATCTCCAGTCTTTCTAGTCTCCTTCATTATCTTTTAACGCGACCACGGCCCCGTGCCGCGAGCACAATAGATATGATAATCATCCACGCGAAGCGCCGCATGTAAACACCCACATCAGCACAAACAAAGCAGCGAGAGTTTACCTGAAGTTCATCCCGGATACTGTACGCTTTGTGCTGAGAAGAATAAGACAGAATTCACCTCAGGAAAAGATGCGCTGTGATAAATTAATACCTCAAGAAGACGCGCTCAGAGGAATAAACTTTTGGATTACCTCAGGCAACAAGAATGCAGTGTGCATGTGTGTGCATATACTGATATTAGCATGCTCACAGATGTTTGTTGTTTGTTTTTTAGTGATCAGAATCACAGCAGCACAGAGTCATGTCTCCTCAGCACTGAGCGTCTTCACACTGATGACCTTTGATGATGTTTGCCTACTCTGATATTCTTTGGTAAAACAAGCTTTTATTTTTCTTGAAAAGAAACAGCAAACACTTAAATATCAGGTATTATGAAGAGGTTTCACTTGTTGAACAGAATCTTTTTTCAGGATTGACTCAAAGTCTGTTAACATCTCTGTAGTTATGTAGTGTGCACAATAATGTGTCTTTGACCTTAATTATGTATATTTTAATTATACTGTGTTTTAAATAAAATACAAATCATTTAAAAAAAAACGTTTTTTCTCACATCTCCTCACATTATTTCTTACCTGCTTCAGTGACAGTCACTAATGGCCCATAAGAGGAGGGGTCTTTCTCTCTTCAGGTGAGAATAACTGAATATTAATGACCATTCTCACCCCCTCGCATACAAGCTTTCAGCCTCAAAACATGTCTTTTAAAATTTAAAACACTATATTGTTTTCTCTGAAAAAGTAAGTGGAATGTTTTTCACATCATTCTGAAGTAAATATTGTAGCCTAATAGACTGGTTACTCACAGTATTGTGCAGAACTATTAAGTATGGTGTTTAATGGCCTTATTTCTGCTACTTTTATTTTCCCAAAACTAACTAACCACGCATAATTTTTTTTTTTTCCAAAAAAATTTCAAACATGTAAATTCATTTTCGTCACATATTATTTTAGCACAGTTTGGCTGATTGCAAGAAAAATACATGTTGGTTAATAATATGTTATATGAAGCTGATAAAAGCACAAATATCAGAGCATGTCCAAACATCTCAAGTGCCCCAAAATCACCTCAGATCTCATCTCAGGGGGTTAACCCTCTAAGGTTGGCCGTCATGCCCGCATGATTTGGGTCTTTTTTATCTTATTAGTGCAAAAGACACAAATATAACTCTGTTGACTTTGTTCACACAAGTAAGTGTTATACACCATTCAAATCTGTTAGGTGTCTACTTTTTGAGTTCACTCTCAGTAACAACAAAAGTGTGTGCTTTTGCAAAATAAGGAAAATAAAAAGTGCGCACGGTTTTTCTTTGTTGTCTCCGCGAACTGTTATTAAAAAGCTGTCACTAAAATGAACTGAAACATGAGACACATATCTATAGAAAGCTTGAAGTGTCTGCTTTTAAATGCAGTAAGTGCACGTTAAAAACAAATATTATTTGTTAAAGTTATGAGTAAGTAACCAACACTATACTGAGTTTCTCAATCTGAACTAATTATTCTATAATGTGACCACGCCCACAAGCTACTTTCGCTTTGTCATTACAATGTCCACGTGAGATGCGCGCAACATGTACATGCCCACAACAGCTCGCGTGCTCAAGCGCAGAAGACAGGAAACAAACAACACTCATTTCAGCTAAGATGATAACAGATGGATTTACCTCAAGATGCGCTGTGCGAGCTGTTCCAGCAACAGAGCGATTGCTCTCATGAGTAAGTACTGTTTGTTTTTGTGTAAGTTTGCATGGTATTGTGGCATAAACTTGAAGACATTTATTGCTTTCAGTTTTTCCCCGAACTATAAACCTGACTGAACTGTTTAAATACGAGTGAAGCATTTTGAATATGACAGGCTGCATGCTGTTACTATGTTCCATGTAACATAAATAATACGATACAAAAACAATATCACGAGTGCATGATGAATGCTGCTTGACGTTATTATTGTTTGTTTTTCTTGAACTGTAATTGCTGACTAAAATGTTTTGAAATCGAGTGAAACGTTTTAAATATGACATCTACATTTCTTTTGAAGCAATACTGTTTCTATGCTTGATATAATAGAACAATATATAAAACAAAATGATACATATACTGATATCAAAATGCTCACAGATGTTTTGTGTGTATTATTAGTGATTAGAAACCTACTGCATGATAAATCTGGGTGACATACTCGAGTCTCTTCATGCTGATCACCTCTAGAAGTGCTGTATCAACATCAGATCTTCAACTGCACTGATATTCTCTAGTAAAACAAGCACCTTGAATACTGATGGTAGTTATTTTTTCTTGAATTCATGGAAAGCAGCAGCAAACACTCAAATATCAGGTTTTTACAGGATTTTCAGGATTGACTCAAAGTCTGTTCACATCTCTGTAGTTAGATCAGTGTGCTCAATATTGTGTCTTTGACCTTTATGATGTATATTTTAACTATACTGTGTTGTA
>JAUMHI010000061.1:19730249-19743012 GCA_032359435.1 Enteromius unitaeniatus
AGTAAGTGGAATGATTTTCACATAATTCTGAAGTAAATATTCTAGCCTAATACACTGCTTACTTACAGTACTGTGCAGGACTATTAAGTTTGAGTTAAATGGCCTTATTTCAGCTAGTTTTATTTTCACAAAACTTACTAACCAGGCATAATATTTTTTTTATAAAAAATGCAAACATGTAAATAAATTTTGGTCACATATTATTGTAGAACGGTTTGTGCTGATTACAAGAAAAATACAGGTTGGTCAATAATATGTTATAAGTATCTGAAAAAAGCACAAATATTAGAGCATGTCCAAACATCTCATGGGCCCCAAAATCACATCAGACCACAGAGGGTTAAATCAGTAAATGAAATTACTGTATTTAACTGAAATTTTACTTAAAACTGTAAAATCTAAATGTTGTTACCATTGTTTTTTTTCTTTTAATAATCACATCAGTCACAGAAATATAATTCACAATCACAAAACGCAATTGACTTTGGGATAATAGAACCTGGAAGTGCTAAAATGCTCACTTGTTTCTGTGCTTGGCCTTCATGTTCAGTCCAGTATGGTAAAGTTGAAACCACAGAAGTTTCATTGCCCATGCATGATAAAGCTATATACATTTTGCCATGAGTGAAGGCCATTTGCAGAGGGCCCTTCAGAGTGAACCAATGCACATTAGCATTGGAGATAGATGGTGGCAGGTTAGAAGGGCAGCTCATTAAGATGCATTGATTTTTATCTATCTGCATGGCTAGCTGAGCCAAACATTAAAGTCCTTGAAAGATTGATCTCTTTAAATTGAAAGCAACTATAACTGAATTTTTACACAGTTCCTCTTGGGAACAGAATGGGAATTTGGTCAACAAAAAAAATTTAAACATCAGATGAAAAAAAATACTTGGTAATTGCAGTCATGCAAAATGTCACAAACTGTTTGTTATGGCTGTTACAAGTGTTTCTTCAAGTTGATAGAAGCTATTCACACTTCTGCTGAGTGTTCACAGGGATGGTGTGTGCAATCAAATGAGTGAAAATGGAAGTTGTGGGCATTAGCGATCATCTTGCACCGTTTGCACTAAATGGCAACTTTATTCCATTAATAAACCTTGAACTTTAATGCTGAAGGGGCTACCTTTCTTTGGTATCTATCCATAATTTAGCTCTACACACTTTAGTTGTAGACAAACTTATTTTTAATAAAAATGAAATATGAAAAGGTTTATAGTACAACAACAGTTTCGTTGATGCTCTAATACTGTCCCACATACTTTAGACTTTCAAGTTCAATTCCATGTCAGTGTCAGCACTTGACAGTGTTTTTAAGATATGCACAGGCATTTCTTGGCAGATATCTGAATATATTTAAAGATTGTTTGTCAGTCCACTTGACATCAAATCAATTCCTTTATACCATCTCATGTTTCATTTTAAGCCACATTTCTTTTTGCTTTCTTTTGACTTTTTTCAAAATGGCATTAACATACCTGAGGGCACTTTTTAGCAAAACGCAGAATATGCACCAATAGGTACATATCACTGCCGTTTCCAAAATTAATAAACACTAGAGGCAGTAAAACTCCAACACCTTTTTGAGTTTGTTATAGAGGATAGACTATTTTCAACACAACAGAGCATTAACTTTTGGCAACAGTCCACGGATATTTGAATTATGACCCACCATAATACATACCTGAAGGCAATGGAACAAAAACACAGTGATGCATACCTATTTCAATTTTTTATTTTTTTTTACCAGGATACACGTATTGAACCTGTGTTTTAGCGCAACCCAGTGGACATTTCTATTGAAAACTGCAGTGATGCGTACTTATTGATACGTATTTCTAGCTAAAAAGTGCCCCAAGGCATGTTTAAGATAAATATCCATATATCAAATGGAACAAACACTTTTCTGTGGTATGTTCAGACTGCACGATTTTAGCCCCGATTTTGACTCGCCGACAGGTTTTGAGAAATCGTCAACAAATGCAAGAAATCACAGGCAAAGTTGTGCTTGTTCACACGAGTGACAATCGCACAGTGTGAACTATGAAAGACTCGATCTGAGAGAATCGCAGACACCCGTGGGATATTAAGCATGCTAAATATCTGGACCTGACGCCGATTCTAAATCATTCTGTGTGAATGTGTTCTGACTGAAAATAACATCGGCGATTACCTACAGCCAATGAGAGAACAACATCCAGGACAGCGGGATGATGGGGGAGTAGTTACGAAGGAAAAGAAGGTATTAATAATATTCTTTTCGTTGCAAATGAGCGCACATGCAATTTGTATGGCAAACATATTTTGCTTGCTATTATTTTTAATAATAATCCGTCTCACGTGAGAACTCTGGGCTTGCGCACGTAACCTTGCGTTGTTTCCACATCATTTCTCGCGTGGGTTTGGCAGTGAGACAAAGTTGTCTCTTTTCTTCTTATTGTAGAGTCACGCAGTGTGAAACCCCTTGTCGCTGATCTATCATGCAGTGTGAACAAAACAGCGACCCAGATGACGCGATTACTTTGAAAATCATGCAGTCTGAACCACATTGATGTATTGACTGAAGAGAGGTAAGGTGAAACAATGTCCCTTTTGTAAACAGATGTGCCACCAGTGCACTGATTATAAAAATACATTAATAATGAACCCATGTGCCATTTGACTTCATATTGATTTTCTGAGTGTCTGATTGATACAAGCTTGAAAAGTCAAGAGCCAATTGATTCTCACTTACTTCCATGCACTATTCTCTCATTAGAGGATGCCTGGATGCTCCACACACCTCGGGATCTTACATCAAGTCATTCAACCTGGTGAGGCGGCACTCTTGACACACGTACGCCTCCAAACGTAAAGCCTTTGATTGCACTGGATTTCAGCGACTCCCTTTAAACCATAAACCAAAGGCTTCTTGCATGCAACATCAGATTTCAAGCAACCTTGTGAAACAACTTCAACCAAATCCGAAAACAACATATAATGTGAGTAAGGCTCCTGTGAGAACACTAACCATGCTTCAAAGCAAAACCTGCATTAAATCTGTGTGGGTGAGCAGGTGTGCATGAAGACGCACCAAAATGTCTGCGGCACAGAAAATCTGTGACTTTCATGTTATTTTGATGGATATAAATCTACTTTTGGAGCAGGTCAGAGTGACAAAATGTTGGCTAAAGTTTAACAAAGAAGTCCTCAAGAGATTCTCAAAAACAAAGTCTCATTTATAAATATATCCTTACAGCTACAGACTTCTATACAAAGTGAACATGCTAATCTCTCTAAATTGCTGTTTTGCTGTAATCTGCATAATTAGCACTGTTAGCTCAATTGATGTTGACATTGGGGGAAATAAAAACACACTGACAAAAATTGCATTCTCCTGATTGTTTTCATCAAGGCACCATTTTCTCTGTAAGTCTTTCATATGCAGAGATAATAGGCTTATGTTTCTCAAACAAATCCTGGAACGCATGTCCTAAGCCATTCAGGATGCTCAATGCACAAAAGTCAAGGCAGCCTCTGAAATACTGGCCAAAGTAAGGCTAAAGCCAAAATTTGGTGTTGATCTGCAAGCTACTACACTCTGGTCCTGTGACATCTTTAAAACCAGCATAAAGTCCCTGATGCGTACTCATAATCATGAAAAACTGTCATATTGTTGTTTTCCATGAGCATAGTCAGCTTCTAAACACCAAAAAAGTCACTAATGTATAACTGTGTGTAGACATGGTAATTTTTAGAATTTCAGAATGAGAACTATTTGCAGATTAGTGTAATAATTTTGCCATTTTAGACTGGGAAGTTTGAGTTGTTAAAATGCATTTGATTTGATTTGAGCTTTTTTCCATTTTAATAACTGATGAAAGCTTTGGTAGAGTCATTTTTTGCATCTCTAGCCACCAAAAAAAGTCTCCAAAAAAGCTGTTCAGTCAGACAAGTTGTGCCACCCAAACACACACCAATGGGTGATGGACAATATTGATGTGTCTGGCTGCACAGACAAACAGAGCAATGTGCCACAAAGTGCCACAAAAACAAAGTGTTTACACTCTCTAGGGAAATCAATCTATGAGAATGGCTTACTTATAGTTGTCTCTGCACATTAAACTGGAAATGGAGAGAGTGTTCTACCCTCCAGAAAAATTACAGACATAAACATTGTTGAAACAGATTAGAGAATACTTTCCTGACTGTGTACTTTCCAGTTTCAGAGATAAACTGTTCCAAGCAGGTGAATTATTGATCTTCTCAACTCAAAAGGAGGAAAGAACACTGTTTAAAAGAGGTTTACCAACAGGGGGCCAAATCTGATCCAGAACACCCAGTAAGAATATTTCACTGTGAGGTAAGAATAAGGTGTAGGTGTAGAAATCATTTAGAATTCTTTTCCATTCAAGGGATGATTGTGATTTATACTACATGAAAAACAACAAAACAGCTGTGATGACTGTAAATGTTAATTGTATGAATACTAAAAAAAATACTACATAAAGGTTTTTAGTTTGCAATGACATAAAGATTAATGAATGATGACAAAACATTATATTTTGGATGGATAATTCTTTAAAAGGACACACATACATAAATGGCCAAATGAAAATCTTCTATTAAGTCTACTATGTTTGCTACTATTACAAATATTACAACCTATGCTCATTGGAAAGCATGCCTTTACCAAACAAAACTGAAAACTAAATATTAAACTATAATTGAATTCTAGTGACAGCAAAACAACTTTTATTCTTCATTACCTCAAACAAACATTTGCAAACAAATTCACTTTGATGTTTATTTAACCAGCTATTCTGATATTGTAAACTTGCTCAGTAGTGCACCTGGTTTAGGGAGTTTAGTTTACTGTAGGTGGAACGTTTTTTCTCAAATGTAGTTAGAGACGTTTCATTTACAAACTACCATGATACATACAACAACCACTGTAATAAAACATTGTCAAATTCATGTTCATCAGTTTTGGATAATATCAAGCACACATTTAGTGCCATTCGCTCTAAAAATGAACATTTTTTCAGTGAACCAAAGTTGAAATATTGCTCGCTAATTAAACACTGCTGAACAACTGAAGAACATGAAAATGTGTGCTTGTGAAGAGGAAATTTTGATTGTAATAAAGAATGCTGAGAGCAGCAGAGGACAGCCAATGTCACAAAGCACCAGGCCTGGGGAGAGAGAGAGAAATCTTAATGACTTTTCTGACCCTCAGATGAGAATGTCCCAGAGGCCTCCGGGAGTCCTGAAGGATTAGGCTGCCCACTCTGCAAAGACAACAAGCCTTTGATACTCTTGTAACAGATTATTTGATGTTTCGTGGATCATGCTTCCTTCTGTTCAAGACTTTTTACTCTCAAACAGGAAATGGTGATCTGATTCACATTCAGATGTTGTATTCGGAGACTGAAAGTAAGTAAAATATCAAAGCACTGACATCATCTAAAATGTAAAGTCTTTTACTTTAGAGATGCACATATTTTAAGAGCCTTTAAGATAGGTTTGGGACTGAAATTGCTGGAATTTTTAAGAGGGCATCACGTAGGGCAGGTGACAAAGTTCAATACTCAGACTTTCATTTACAAGTAAATGACCTTTTTAATGGCAAATTTATTTATCAATGAAATCTAGAAGGAAGTAATGAAAGTAATTTGCACTCTTTGTATTGATGAATTTAATTATCATGGGAGCTCAACAGGTTTAAAACATAAGTGAAACAATGCCAACGTGTTTAAAAATCATACTAAATAAACGGGAATGTATTAACTATGCTAAATGAATAAGGATACATTTTTTGTTAAAATAATTATTGATATGTTTGAATATCATTAATTAAAAAGCTCAAAGGACTAACATGTGTATATTAAGGTTTTAGCATATAAACTAATAAAAGAACGCTTAGAAGACATTTTATGTATGCATAAATAGATCATCAATAGATATTACATTATGGCACGGTGTGGTTTTGAGCTTAATTATTATCTGTTTGATGGTTTATTCAATTCATCTTTTTAAACCTGGTAAATATTGGGATATCAAAGAAAAAGCAAGTTTATCTCTTTTTGGCCATAATAGTAATTTCATAAACAACTCAAGAGGCACTCAAGTCTCTGAATCTATCTTTGCTGTAATCAAAGTATGATTGGTATAAAAAAAGATTCTAGGCTGTCTATAATAATAATTTATCCATGCACCACTTAAAATGCACAAAAGGTCACCGCGCTCATGCGGAAAATAGCAAAGCAGTAGAAAAAATGCCCCGATTTCATTGATCTGCTCCTTAAAAAGGACATATTTGACAGAGAGGGTTGACGATGGGTGGCTATAGAATATTTATCACATTTTTGAATAAGCAAAGAATCAACCAGCCTTGAATAGCATCTTTCACTGATGAAGGGTTTCAGAGCCCTTTTGAATAACAATATGTGGGCTGCACCAGAAACATCAATCCAGCAAAAGCAACTACAAAAAAAATCACCAAAAAATGTCTTTCAAAGAACTGAAGGACGCTCAGAAGACAATGAACAAGAAATGTAAAAAGGAATGTATCACGATGTTGCACAGGTGTATAGAATGTGACATACACACTTTTTAGGTAATTATGCTGAGCTAACCACACAAAAGTGATGATGGAAAGTGCTATTTACAGTATACGGTACAGTGCAAGCAAATATCATCAAAGCTGTGAGAAAAGCATCCTAAAAGTAATAAAACCACAACAAAAACTGAAATAATCAACAGCTGTTGGACAAAATAATCCATGATTTGGAACAAAAGCCTGCAGTCCTTATTCAGTGTTTGCAAAAACTTGAGGTCTCTGAGAACATGTTCGAGGCAGACTCCTCTCCCAGATCATTTGGGGGCAGCTGATTTGCTGAGAAGGATAGTTCAAACATTGCAAAGTGATAATCAGAAAAAGTTGCTAATGCAAAATAATTAATGAAAGCTTTTCCAGTGGGCACTGCAGTGGGGTTAACACCGAGGATCTCAACATTAAATCAAGATGAGAAAATCCTAATATTTTTTCCCCATCTCAACAGTTTTGAATTTTACAGGAGGAATGGGGAAAGCCATCAAATGGTTTTCGCATCTGTCAGCTTAAGCAATTTTGTGAAAAGTGTCCATTGTTGTGCATGCTGTGATCCTGTTTAGTCTTTACTGGTGTTGCAGTGCCACCCTTTTGAACTGCCAATGAATTACCAAGACTGATAACATTGCAACAGTAAAAAAGGGGAGGTGACAAGCATCATAATCAAAACACAGAGGAAAACTTTTTTTGCCATACGCATTTTTAACCATAGTGTCAGTGGCCATGTAGTATGTAAGGGATAATGCAAAAATAACCCCCCAGCAGGATTGTTACCATCAGTTTTGCTTCACCTTGAAGGGGTTTATTAGCAACAACCTTACTGTATTATAAGGTCACACACACATATATATAAAAACATACATGTACATATATATAGCGTTTATGAATATATCTAGAGCAATGGCTCTGCATGCAATTACGCGGCTAACCGAACGCTATAAAGTTAAAATCTTACCACTTGAGGCTATGTGTAGGAAGAGGCGAGCGTCCGAAGCTCTGATGGCAGCAGAGTACTTTTCCTCTTTCCCCGGGACCTGCACTTTCCGCTCGGGCATGATTCGGACCCTTAGTCGGCCTCCCTCCGCCCCCAACCACCACTCCAAAATCCGCGTTAGGTCCATTTCCAGGAACACAACCGGCGCGTCCTCGTACACATGCAGACCTCCGCATCCCGTTTTAACCATCTCCTCGCCCACCTCCACCACAACTTGATTGGACTTCCGACTGGCGGTGGTCAAACCCAAATTCAAAACTTTCGGCACGGGCCGCTTCTGTCGATACGGGAGCTGTCCGGTGCTGGATCTGTTGACGTTCATCGCTGCCAACTTTACATCAAGCAATCCGGCTATGGTTTTTTGCAACGGAACGCAGCGCATGAGCAAGCTGGCGCGCACCGTGTAACATCCGTTAAACGACAGACAGTCTCCGTTAAGTGGGCGCTTTATAAACAGAGACAAGTAGTATCGCAACAGCGACGGGACGGCGAAATCCACCGAGAGCGTCTTCCTTTTGATCCGCGAGGTGGAGGTCTGGTTGGAGTCCTTTCTGTCGGTGCCATTGATGAACGCGGACGTGGGAAAAGTAGCAAGCGCGTCCGCGGTTCTCTGAGAAGCGCACTGCAGCTCGGGTAGAAATGCCGCAGACCAAAGAAAAAAGTAGAGTATCCGTGCGATCATGGTTAGGCTGAAAATATCCGTTTTTCTGTTTATTCTGCTTTCACTCCCGCACCCTCACTCTCTCCGAATGAGGTGCTGAATCAGGAAACGGACGGAGAGCTAGTCGAGTCTACATGTCTTCTCCTTGTGCGTTAAGATGTGTTTGCTTTTACCAAAGCTCTTGAGGTTCCTGTTTAATTCCCGCATATTAAAAACGAATCACCCACAAAATATTTCCTCGGTAGGCTAATTAACCCGCACAAAAAAAGGGAAAAAAAAATCGCCTCTCGTGGAGCTTCTTGGTATGCCTAACAAGTTCTCCAGAGCTGCTCAAAGGCTCCTTGTATCTGCATGCGATACCTCAAGCAGAGGTGCAGAATCCCCCCTTTTAAATATCCTCAATAGTCGTAGGAGAACAGGTCCTTACACGTTAAACGTGTGCACTTTTCGACAAGCCAACATATTTGCACGACAAACTGCGCGCGCTGAAATCAAACACAGCCCATGGCTCACCGCGCAAGCAAAAGTTTATTTCTAAAATACCGTACCTACGAATACTTTTCGCATTTTGGACGTGGTCTGTCTAAACCGAGCGGGTCTTACCTGCGCAGCCAGTCAAAACGAGAGAGCCTTTTCCGAGCGAGCTGCTCATTTGAGGGTGCGCGAGCCCACTGTGCGCGTGCCACCACGGCGCTCCGCTTTTTTCAGGTTTTGAGAAACTCACTTCTGCATCTCTGTATGACGTCACAAGCAGCAGGTCGTTAGAGAGAAGCGTTTTGAGCCTCTTAAAACTACCGTGATTGTCGATGCGCGTTACGGCGCTAGAAACTCACTGAAATGACCGAGATGACACCTCCGTATGGCGGCATAGCGCCGTAATTAGTTTTTAATGAATATCTGTGTATGACGAGCATCACCGCCCAATAATTTAGGTACTCAGAGAATCATTCACAGCCTCTGTAATTATGCTACTCCACGGCACAGAGCGACTGGATCGAACGCAGATGCGTCAAAACGCAGACACACTTTTTATTCAGCCTCTCAAAAAAATAATACATTTGTGAGATTTGCGCCTATTCTAATTAATTGAAGCATTTGTTACTAATTACACTATTGGTTGCTTTCATTTTAACAGGTTTACCACAGTCCTTAAATAAGCCAATGCCATCCTTAAATACCACAGAGAAAAATTTCAATAAATCACCTTTAGGAAATGAGGGCCCATTTAAAGTTTCCAGCCTTTAAATATACAGATAAATATACTAACGTTCTCACATTATATAGAGTAGCATAGATCATCAAAAACCTGTGGAGTTTATGCCAACTCAAGTTTATGGTTTCATTAAAGCAAAAGAGGGTTATTCGGAACCATTCAGACTTTTACATTTAAAATTAGATATCTGATTTGAAAAACATCAATTAAATGGCATTTCTAATTACCGAATGTACATTCACCACTGGTTAATTATAATGCAAAAATGTCTGTCAACGTTATTAAAGAAAGTTATGAAATCATTATGTGTTTACCGATCTTCTTTTCTTCCGCTAGATGGGAGTATGGCGCACTTTTTAGTCTGATTCCTGCCATCGTGACAAGCTCATTAATGCTCTCATAGCACAGGAATTTTAACAGCCTGCCATACGGGTGTGTTATCATTCCCGGAAATAGAGTGACTAATTGCGAGCTGTATTCTAATTGTTATGGTATGAAAGAGACATCCGTTTAATGTTAATGTTGTTTAATTAAGACAAGGTTACTGTGAGCATTGCACTGCTGAAATCAGATTTGACATCTAGAGCTGGGATTTCCTGCGACGTTATGTAAGCCCGTGCATCAAAATATGATGACGACAGTGCCATGTCAGATTCAGGAAAACTGCAGAGTCTTGGTTTCAGTTAGTTTGGAATGTTTTTAAGGATCTATGAAATCAAAACTATAAATATGCATTAAAAGCTGAAGAACTTGTGAACATTCTGGATCAAAATGCAACCTCATAATTAATCTTAAAATGAACATTTTTAGTAAATATAATGAACTCTCTAAGGACAGTTCATAAAGAGGCAGCAATGTTTGGTTTGTGAATGAATCTTTTTGCCAAGTAAAGCTGACTTTGAATAACTTTCGGAAGAGTGTGACATATAGAGAGTTTTTTTCTTCTTCACACTTTTAAAGTGCTTTTGAATCCCATTTGATACCATTATTCAAAGTAAGAATTAAAGGCTTGCTTGTTTAGAATGTTTATTTTCTGAAAATATTTTCTTGATTATTTGTTAAATCCCTTTTTTTGTGCTTGTTTACATCTACGCACTCATTAAAATGTTTCTTGGAAATAATTAATTATTAAAACACTATATCTTTAAGAAGTCTGTAGTTGCATGCAAGGTCTCACTTACGTAACAACATACAACTAGTTTACGTTGGTTATCTTAAATTGCAAAACCAAAAGGTATCTCATTTCATCATGTCCTAATATATTTCAGTGTTCATCTCAGTGGTTGATTGCCTCCTATTACTCATAATATGTTCATGCCTGGGATGTTTCTCCTAAGAGCTGACACTTGCTCCTTGATTTAACACCTATGTGTGTGTGTGTGTGTGCGCACGTGTGTGAATATATGGGCAGTTTTTCAATCATTTTGATGCACATTACCAAGTTGAGTTACATGAGCTTTCCATAAGCATACAGAATGCTTTATGACCCTGCCTGGGGCCTCTTCCATGTTTTAGTATCTGTCTTACTGAAGCAGAGGAGCTGTTGAATCCGAACTAAGCATCTGTGCTGTGCAAGGAAACACGTTCTTTTTTGTATTAGCCTCCCTGGACCTACATCCATGGAAAATAAAGTTGGGTTGTTTTATTCATATGTGGGGGCCAGTGATAACAGATAGCGTGGTGTAGAGGGGGATGAATCGGCTTCATTAATATTCGAAACATCATTCACAGTAAATTGGAGCCTCTACACTGTACACTGAATGAATGTACAAGCCTTTGAAATAGACAGTGCAGTTTCATTTCATGCTGTAATGAAAAGAACAGTGCACAGTAAATTCTTCACAATGTTCTTATTAATGGGAAAAAGAGGTGGAATAAAACGTGCAAATGGCTGAAAACCGCCTCGCAGATGAAATGGCCAAATTTTCTGAAAGCTCTACAGCTGTTCAAGGAATTCAAAAGAGAAAAATTTTAATCAAAATAGTTGTCAATTATAAAGAACCGCGAGCGCAAAATCTCCAAAATGCTATAAATGAACATCTACAAGTCTGCATAGAATATTAAAGACGTCACTGAATTTTTAAAGACATCATGGATTTCCAAATTCCTTATTACTTTCAAGGGGTTAACTCAAACAAGTTTTTTGCTCATCAATGGAATACATTGTTAAAGTTATCTCGCAAGATTCTGTTTTAAACTTTTTTTGCCAATACTGTAGTTCACAGTAAAATAAATCAGGCTACAATAGCAGATTTTAACACTAAGAATGTACAGCCTAATCTCACGGAAATTCACATTTTACGAGGTGCTAAATCGTATGTATTTTATTAGATGCCAATTCATATTAATTTGTACAAATGACCTACACCTAACACCGCCTCTAAACCTACCCATCACTGGGGTTTTAGACAAATCATACAAAATCATTAGAGTCAGCTACGAATTTTGTACAAATTAGCACAAATTAGCTCGTAAAATCCGCACAAATTGGTCGTGAGACTGATGGAATGTAAAGTGCACTTGTGTATCATTAATAAAAAAAAATTAAAAAGCAAAGTATGTGTTTTTATGATACTTTTGCTTGTGTTTCATGAAGCTTGACAGTCCTTATTTTGTTATGAAAAATCTTAGTCTGTGTTCACAGAAAAAAGAAGATCATGTGGATGATATGACGGGGCATTTCATTTTTGGTTAAACTATTCCTTTAATTTCTCACAGTTGCTGTTGTTTTTGTAAATGCAAAATGTTTGAGTGGTATAGCACTAGTATGCTGCTGCTTAGTTTTCTGTAGCATTACATTAGTAACACTCCATTTGAATGAACTATGCAGACTGGAGCGCCTCGGAATACAAAGTGCCTTTGGGTGTATCTGTTTTTGGTAGCCTGTGTGCTCCTTGTTGTAAAAAAGATTTGTTTTATCAATGGCTCCTCTTGCACTCCCCCCAAAACTCAAGAGTACTGTAGGGTGGAGGTGTTGTGATAAATTGCAGCAAAATATGCACTTACAAAAGGCTCCCCCCTAGCGCTCTATCATATCTGGAGAAGCCATAAATCAGACTAGTTGCCAGTGTTCCACTTACAGTGCGATCTAGGTTCTCCCCATTCTGGCCACCTCTCAACTGTAGCACCTGAGGATGTTTGATTACTACAAAGTAAAAAGTTTTCCCTTTGAACCAACCTTTTTCTTTATTGGTCCTGATTAAAAAAAGCAGTTGAAAAGCAGTCCGGTGTAACATGTGCTATGTTTGTTGTCTTTCCCCATGTGCTCTTTGTTTTCCCAGTGACCTAGTTTCTGTTAATTAG
>JAUMHI010000061.1:19743112-19753507 GCA_032359435.1 Enteromius unitaeniatus
TTGAATTGGATTAAATATGTTTATGTTTGAAAAGAACTCCTACTCTCTCCGTGCCTTCCCTGTGCACACACGTGACATCCGGTGCTGCACTGCTCATGGCATTTTGCATTGGCTGTGGGACAGCTCGATGCATCCCTGTTCCCAATGCATGTAATTTTTCTCTTTGTTTGATGAATGCAATGCAAACTAGAGTTGAAATAAAAAAAACAGTTGAATAAAAAGGCCTTTTATAAAAACCAGTGTCATGCATGCACAGTGTCAAAATTAATTCTCACCTGGTGAGGAAGTTGTTGCTTGCTGGTGGTTGATTAATTTCTCCACCTTGGTTTCCAGAACTTTCTGGAAACTGCTCAATGGGGTCTGTTCCAAAAAAATTAAAAAATAGCAAACTGTCTTCCTGCCCAATTTCTACATACAGGTAGACCTGAGGTAGAATCCTAAATGTGAGGTACATAGTGATCCTTGACAACATTTTGCGGTTGAAAGTCATTTCGATAGGAATTGTTGCATTCAGGAGTTCCACATTAGGACGAAAAAGTTCCCCAGGCAGAATATTTTTTTCATTTTCAAGACACTCACATAAAATAGTCTCAGTTTAAAAGTGACTGCTGCTTTGTATATTGCTATGTTATTTAAATTGGACATTTTGTCTATATATGGGATCTAGAATTTGGTCATGCATTCCTGAAAATAATAATGGGGTACGTCGAGTGTGCAAATCTTTCAGACCTGGCACAGTCTTGCAAACAGGCACACACTCTTGAGTCACCAAAACCATGAATATTGTTAGGCTGGTTCTGTAAAAAATTTAAATAAATGAAAAAAATAATAAATAGATATGTTTACATTAGCATTTATTCATTTAGAAGAAACTTTTATCCAAAGCAACTTACAAATGAGGAATACAGCAAGCAATTAATCTTAAGGAGGCAACAACACAAGAAGTGCTAGCAACCCTAAATCAAACATTGTTTTAGGGCTGTATTTCCCAAAAGCATAGTTAGCTAATTATGACTGCAAGTTCCACTGTTCCACTGACCATAGTTGCATTTGGTAAATGCAACCCAGAATAGTACAAATGGACAGGTGGACCATTGCTAAATGGAAGGACTTGCATAGCTTGTTAAAGAAGCAGATGAGTTTCTCACTCATGTGGTTTTGCAAGCTGCCTCTTCAGCAAAGATGGAATATGAGCCACCTTCATTGAAATCAATTATCATTTTTATCTTTTTTTCCAAAGAGCTTGAGGTGACACGTCTGAGAAACATTGTGCTATGAATTGAGTTTGGGACAGTGCCTTCCCTCCAGATGTGCAAGTCAAAGAGCCCTATAACCACACTTCATCACTCAGAGCTGAGAACGGCATATTATCAAAATCAGTTTAAAAATGACAAGATTTGAAGTTAATCTTAGTCTTTGAGTTTGGTGAGCTTAATATTGTGAGAGATAACAACAGGTATTATAAACAGAACATCAAAATCTAACCTATTCAAAGGATATTACAATGCTTTAGTATACTGATATATTGATATGTAAATATGGTATTTTATGTTTTTGTAGCCCAAGCTGTTTTTGAAGCCAAGTTTTTTTCAACCAGAAAATAAGTTGACCATTTTAAACTTACAGTAGGTTTTCATATACAGTACTACATAAAACTATTTAATTTCAAAAACACCCCTGTAGCTCATGCAGTAAAGCAAGGTCTCAATGTAGTGTAAAGCACTATGGATAAATCTACGGATAATCTTCAAACACAATTTTCAGAAGATGCTAAGAAAATGTAAATAAACGCTAGATAGGAAAAACAAAGGACAAACACAAAATTGTAAAATAATATTTCATCCCAAAATAAAAATTCTGTCATCATCTTTTCAATCTCTTGCTATTACAAGCCTTATTCTATCTTCTGTGGAGCACAAAAGAAGGGGTCCACGGGGTGTTGTTTTAAACCCTGTTGACTTTCATTATAAGGACAAAAACAGCTGACAGTCATCAAAATATGCTGTTTATGTTCCATGGAAGAAATGTATACAGGTTTGGAACAATATGATGGCAAATAAATGACAGAATTCTTATTTTTTGTGTGAATTGTCCCTTTTATTGCAAAAATCTACCCAGGTTTAATGACACAGACGCAAAGGGTCCCTGCATAAACACCACACCAGACTGTACAACATTTGAAAGACTGGTGGCTTCATCATTCACCTCAACAAATCAAAGTGGATCTGTTCTGGTCCCATAATGCCCTGGCACAGCCCATTAAACGTCTGCACAGGCATGGAGAATGGGGCAGAGTGAAAAGACCTCAATTAGTTTCCCGTTGACCTCTGATCGCTGTATGACGACCCTTCGTATGAGCCCAGCAGAATGACACCATGGCTGGATTTCAGAATGATGTGTTCTCAGGCATCGCTGGTCAATTCAATTTCCTATATGGATTACCAAGACAAATGCTAGCGTGTGGGATTTCTCACACCTGTGTTGTTGATAAGGGCCATGAACAATACACTGAAAGAAAATGAAGCATGACTGTATTAGAAAGGGAAGGGAAGCATTAGATGTGTGCATGTGTTTCTGAGTGTGTCTATGTGTGTGTCTGTTAATGGCATATGGGGAACGATGATCAAATTTAATTCAGGAGCTTTCAAAAAGCTGTCAACAGAAGTTCATACATAAACGGACATAATGAGTACTTTCAGAATTTATTTTGACAGTGATTTTAGGCTTTCAATAAGGGGGCTACAACACTTTGATGCACAATCTGTTAGCAGCCCTACTCATCTCTAGTCAAGTAAAGAAAAAAAAAATGTGTATAGTGCTTTTCACAATACACGCTTGTCTTTGTAACTTTTACCAGATTAGAGCTGGCTAACAATCGTGTTGTAAGATCACCTCCTGAAATGTCCTGATGTTTGATAGTGTAACGATCCAGCTGAAAGTGCCAGCAGGACTCTCATGATGGCACTTTCAGTTTTCTGCATTGCTCATCTGTCTCTGTTCTGTCTCAGGACTCTTATTATGAACTATTGTCTCTCATCTGTTCTCCTCTCTGTGTTCAGGACTCATAGTTTGAAATGTCTCCCATTACCTCTCCACCCCCTTGTTTGTCTCCATAGCATTTCATCATTTCTCCGCCCATTGACCCGATCTGTATTAATATTTAAGTTCCGGTTTTTGTCTGTCTGTTTGCTGATCATTGTGTTTGGATTGCCTGCCTTTGTAAGCATTTGTTTCTATTTCTCTGTATCTCTGTACTTTGGTTTCTCCTCTGATATATCGTTACGGAGCCCTGTCTGTTGTTGAATATTCTCGCCTTGCCCTATGGACACTGTTCGCTGTTGAATCGACTTTACCTACGGACACTAACTACTCTCTCGCCTTCTCCGCCATTGTTGTTTGCTGTGATTAAACCTGCCTGTTTGACTCCGAGCCTGGATGATATTAAAGTTTTTGTGCATATGAATCCGAATGTTTCCTGTCCCATTAGTGACACACACCTTCGTCGTGACAGATAGGGAGTATTGATAGACTTGCCTCTACAAATGTGGCTTAATATACTCAGCTGCTAATCAAAGATTTATGAAAAAAATAAAACTAAATTTTATTTATTGACATGCTCTTAATCAATTAGACTTTCTGAAACATCAAATAACACTATATGTATGATAATAACCCTGACCTAATACTTAATTGAAACTCAATTGAAAATTGATTGTCATACAATAAAAGAAGGATATAAGTACCAGATGGTGTTGTTCTTTTTTAAGTATACTGCCCTGACCCTTCATGGCACTGACTGTACTTTTCATGACGAATTGTCACATCTGTCATTTTTTTAACTACTGTAAGATGACCTTCTGAAGTGCCCTGATGTTTGATAGGAAGTATTGCTAGACTTGTCTTATGCAAATCCCCTACAGACACTCAATAGTGTTAAGGTCAGGTGAAATGCTTGTCCTTTGCAGGATGTTTACCTTGGGAGAGTGTAGAAAATTACTGTCATGTTGAAAAAGAAGATCGTAGAAGATGGTAGAATTACATGTGTGAATTCATGACATCACTGATAAAGCAACCCTTCAGCACTTATAAATCCCTTAAAATGAACATCACTGCTGCTGATCTTTTCTGTGGGGAACAAGAATTTCTTACTGTGCTACTCCCCTAGAAACGACAAGGCATTTTGGTTGCCGTTAGATCCAAAATGATTGATTTGGTCTCATGAGATCAGAGCATGAATTCCCAAAAATCTTCATTTATATAATATGGGCATTTCTTGGGATTTTGCTACAGTAAGTGTTTTATGTGTAGTAAAACAGTAGCTTTCCTCATTGCTCTTGCCAACTCAGAGACACTAGCTTTGCTTTTTCTTGCTCTTTTCTTAGCAAAAATCAGTCATCAAGGAATGGAAGGTTCGAGTAAAGGCTGGATTGCTTCTAGGACCTTGACACAAGTCCATACTTTTTAATTTTTGTATTACTTTTGCTACTATGTTCACACATAAATCAATTGATTGGTAATATCCATATGTCTTTTGTCTTTTGACTTGAATTCCTCTTCTGTTGACTCTTTTATTCACTACAAAAAGTAAATATCTGCACCTTAAGAACAGACCCATATTTAAAGGTTTTTAATATGCTAACCTGCTAAAAAAAAACAACAACATAAAACTACTAAAAACAACTAAATCTTATTTATTGGCATGCTCTTGATCAACCAGACTTTCTGGAACTTCAAGTAAGACTAATATGTATTGATAATCTAAATTGAAACTTTGTTTAATCAATTAAAATGACCATCATACAAGAAGGATGTTTTTATGGTCACTTTAACGTATTCTATTGATTATAAGTAACATTGCACCTACATATCTAATAACTCTCAATAGAGTGCTAGCAGAGTATTAGTAGACTGATAGGGTTAGGGTTAGAATAAGTTGATATGTACTTGTAAAGTTACTTATAGTCAGTAGAGTGTATTTTGGGAGACCATCACAATAAAGAGTTAGCAGATATTAATTACAGAGTGTACTAATATTCTAATGAGTGTTAATTGACATGTGGATGCAAAACTACTTTTGTCAACAGATTGTTCAAAAGGCACCATCAAAATAAAGTGTTGCCAGATGGTGTTTTTATGACATATGAAGAAAGGACTAACGGGGTCATACTAACAAGCTAAACCATTACCACTCGGGTTCAGAAAGTGCAATTCTAGTTTTGAACACAATCAGTACAGCACACACACAATTCCTGCACTATGCTTGCAATGCCACCTCTCCTCATGCACAAAATTGTTTTGCAGTTTAAATTACACAGAGCCATCAAAAAATGTATGCAAATCTCGTTTGGAAAATGCAGAGCCACTCATTTGTATAAATAAGCGCTGCTTTCTTTCTTCTTTTCCACTCAGGCTTTAAATCCATTTGTAGCTTCATGGCGTCCTCATTCTCTGCATCCTGATAAGCAATGGTATGAGGCTTATAGTTTACAAACGGACAGTAATACAGAAAGTATCTGTGTCTGTGTCATGCACATGAGGGTTTGCTATTCAATATCTGTCTTATGTTGCAGTCCTCTGATCTCCAAATAGCAACAAGAGTAAAGCTCTTCTGAAAAAAAGACGCACAGTAAACATCACTATCAATACAGCTGAGATGTCTGAAATGAAATGGCCCTTATTTCATGACCTTGTTTCAGCTTGTGTCACCAGATGAGACCATACTAAAACTAATCTCACAGTTTTTGTTTTTCCATATTATACTCTGTTCCTCCACACTGGGTGATTTAGTGTAGGAGAATGTGTTTCTCAATTAGAATATGCTGATGCTCCTGGAACAACACTCTCTGGCAATCACAGGTCTAAAGCCAATATTGTTACCTAACTAGACACATGTTAATCAAAGCTCTCTGAAATTTGTGTAGCTTTAACAACATTATAAATCACTGGAACAATGCAACAACGCTCACATAAAACAAAATCGTTAAACTTTATCTTCTATCTAATTGTGTCTAAACTCGATCTTTATGTGTCTTATTTAAACAAAACAAAGTTTTTTCAAGGTTTTGTCTTAGCTGACAGAACTTACAACCATAGTTGGCTAAGATGTTTTCTGGAAATCACAACGGTTTGGCCGTATTTTGTGCATGATTATATTATATAACACCCAATTTTAGCAATGTGTATGGACAGAATGTCCTGTGTGTTTTTTGTGTCCAAAATCCTGCTATTATTGTGTCTTTCTCCAACAAAACACAAGGTTTTTGTATATGTTACATTTAATCTCTTTGTTTGTTTGTATGTTTGTTTCTGTAAGGTTGCATAGCTTTATCAACACTAAGAATTACTGAACTGAAGAGCCACTTCTGATTTTAAACAAAATCATTGAATTGTATTGGTAATATTGGAACTTGCAACTATTGGCTAGAGATGCTTTCAGGAAAGCAACACCACTGGCTCTATTTTATGATTGATCATGTTGCACCATATCCAATTTTAGCATTGCGTATGCACAGATATCTGATATCCTGATCTAATTTTGTCAGTTTGTGCATTCAATTTGTTCAACTTAAACAGTTTCAATCAACCACTACTCCAGCTGTCACTGGTGTTCCACAGAGCTCTGTCTTAGGACCTCTTTTGTTTCTCATTTATCTTCTTCCAATAGGCACAATTTTTAGGAAAAATGGCATTCAATTTTCTTTTTACGCAGATGACACCCAACTTTATCAAGCCTTCTACAATGTTTCTCCTTTATGCTCTTGTTGAGTGCCTCAAATAATTAAAAGTTGGGTTTTCAAATAATTTTCTCAAACTGAATAATAGTACGACATAATTTTTTATCTTGTTGGTACAAAAACTACATTAGGTAAGTTAAATATTTCTTCTGTTTTAATTGATAATTTCAATGTTCCATTGTCCAACCAGGTTAAAAGTTTGGGAGTCATTTTTGATCAAACTTTGAACGAAAACCCGTTTTGCATTATTTCATATTAGGATTATCAATCTGTTACGTTCTGTCCTTTTAATTAAGAGTACAGCTACTCTTGTGCATGCTCTTGTAACATCAAGAATTGATTACTGTAATGCCTCATTTTAGATTAGATTTCTAATCACCACCACCTGAACTGAATCACTACACCAATCAAGCTACCACATAAATCCACACACCACACAGAACGTCTCGGTTACGTATTGTAACCCTCGTTCCCTGAAGAAGGGAAAAGAGACATCACGTCGGTGACCGACGAATAGGAATCTCGCTTCGAGATGGCAAATTTACTCTGATGAATGAAATTGGCATATGCTGATTAATATTCAGCTGCAATTGTGCAGCTGAATATTAATAATATTTATTAAGTATTAATATTATTAATACTTAATAAAGTAGGACAGTGGATTAAGCATTCATTAGTTTTTCGCTGAGGAGCCAAGCTGGTGTACATGGCCCCCTAACGGGGGTACAGCCCCCATGGCGACAGGGAACGAGGGTTACAATATGTAACCAAGACGTTCCCTTTCAGTCGGTCACTCCGAGTTACGTCGGTGACCGACAAATAGGGATCCCCATGAAAAACGCCATGGAAGCTGTCCCTTCCAGTGTCGTGTGAGAGTCTCCCAAACCCCCAGTGTTTGGTCTCTAGGCCGGGACTCGAACCACAGGATACCAGAACTTGCACTACCTAAGTACCTGGACCACTGGGACGTTTGAGAAGACGTGCCGAGTCTGCCTTCTTGTAGGAGGTCCTAAGATTTCAATGCATATGGAATATTGGAGGTGATTGAACCCTCAGCCATATTGCTGGGGAAAACGTTTTTTTTTTTTTTTAAACCATGAATACACATGAGCAATTCTTAAAGGTATGCCTGATAAGCCAGGGTGATAGCATCCACTATCCAGTGGGCCATCCTCTGCTTGGAGACGGCATTCCCCTTCTGCCGTCCACCAAAACAGATAAAGAGCTGGTCTGAGGTCCTAAAACTCTGTGTCCTGTCTACATAGCACGAGTCAGCAGGGTTGGGTCTGTCTCCTCTGGGGGCAGCGCTTGGAGGCTCACTACCTGATCTCTGAAGGGAGTGGTAGGAACCTTGGGCACATAGCCAGGCCCTGACCTTGCACAGGAACTGTGTTAGAAGGCTCACTGGGGGAAACACATTGTACGCATCTTGTGTAGGCCCTGAGGCCAGCTGTGAGCCAGGGCGTCTCTGCCTAAGGTTCCCTCGGTCAGAGCATAAAACAGCTGGCAATGAGAGGTTTCTGGGGAGGCGAACAGGTCTACCTGTGTGGCTCCAAACTGCTCCCATATCAGCTGAACCATCAGGGGTCTGGTTGTAAACACCTGGAATATGAATGGCGTGAAGCGACCTCAGATGCTTCCGACTCCAAAGAAGGAGGTGGCGGGCGAGCTGCGACATGCGGCGGGAGCGTAGACCACCTTGATGGTTGATGTACGCTACGGCCAATGTGTTGTCCGTGCGGACCAGTACGTGGTGGCCTTGGAGGCGTCCCTTGAGACATCCCAGAGCCAGACGTACTGCTAGCAGCTCGAGGCAATTGATGTGCCAATGCACGTTCTGTCCACACAACTGACACTGCATGCCTGTTGTATGTGGCACCCCACCCGGTGGTAGAGGCATCCATGTAAACCTCAGTGTGCCTGGAGACCTGCTCTAGGGGCACTCCTGCCCGTAGAAAAGTCAGGTCTGACCACAGGGAAAAGGAAATGGAAGGACTGATACATGAAATTACGTGTCCTTCAGGTCTATGGCTGCAAACCAATCCTGGGGACGGATGCATGGAAAGATGCGTTTCGGCGCCAACATCTTGAACAGAAGCCTGTGAAGGGCTCGATTCAAGCCTCGCAGATCCAGGATCAGTCGTAACCCACCCCCTTTCTTGGGCACTATGAAGTACAGGCTGTAAAACCCCGTCCTCATATCGGCTGGAGGGACCAGCTCTATTGCTCTCTTCTCCAGGAGAGTAGCAATCTCTGCACGCAGGACAGTGGCATTTGCAGCGTTCACTCACGTGAAGCGAATGCCACTGAACCTGGGCGGGCACCGGGTGAACTGAATCGTATAGGCGAGCCGGATGGTCCGGATGAGCCACCGAGACGGTCTGAGGCCTATCCAGGCGTCTAGGAACCCTACCAGAGGCATCAACGGGACGAACAAGGTGCTGGTGGTGGGGCAGCCAGGAGGAACGCAGGGACCTGGCCCGGGCGTCTCTAAGCCGCTATTACCTGCGTTCGGGCACAAGTGAGGCTGGAAGTCTGTGAGGCTGTCCTCTGAGCTCTCGAACTGCTGCCTGTAATGAGAGTAGAGTGAGTGTGTAACAAGGCTCTTTATATAGGTCTGTTCACAACACCTCGTCCCCTCAGGGGACACAGAGATAAAGAAAACTGCTCTTTTGTCGAGTTTTTGGGTACCACTGACCCTAAGGCCAGTGGCGGCTGAAAACAAAACAAAAGATTCTCCGCCCGGCCCTCCTCCGGGGGAGGGAGTGGTGCGTTCACCCTCTCCCGAAGAGCAGGCTCCTCCATCCCTCCATCCCTGGGTCGCCCATCCTAGGGCCTCTTGCATCTCCTCTTTCCACCAAGTTTTGCAGGGGCCTGGGCGGGGGCCCGATTGCTGGCTCCTCGATGCTGCCGATGTGAAGGCCGCTGCAGGGGCTGTGGAGGAGGAGGGGGGGCGGCAGCCGGGTGGAGGCAGCAGCAGGGCGCCACGGCAGGATGTGACGGATGGCCTCCTCCTGCTTTCTGGCGGTGGAAAACTGCTGGGTGAAAGTTTCCAAGGGAACAACGGGTCGCCCTGCCAGGAGGTAGAGGCCTGAGGACACAGTTGCATCGCAACAGACCTCTCCACCTGGGGGACCCCCGTATAGCCCCTGGCTGCTCCACCGTCAAGGGTGGTGAAGGAGGATGAGCCACTCGACCGCTTCCTGGCAGTAAAAGATGCCTTGCACGATTGAGTGAGCTCATCATGCACATTCGGGGAGAATGGCACCGGAGTGGGACCCTGTGCACCAGCACGAGCCACACCGAGGTACCAATCATCCAACCGGGAGGGTTCGGGACGAGATGGAGGATTCCACTCAATCCCGAACCCCCTAGCGGCTAGGGAAAGCATAGCCACAAGCTCCAGATCGGTGTCGGGGACAGTAGAACGCCCAGTGGACGCCACACTGGCCTCCGCCTCCTCTCCAGAGTCGAACTCTCCCGATGCTGCGACAGACATCTGGTCGTCGGGGGGAGCACCAAAGGTGACTTTACGATCTGTTTCCGGCGCCCGGAAAGCCCCAATGGGAACTCCACCGGTGACGGAGTGTGGGTGACAGGAGGCGCACTCCGAGGAGAATTCCTGACTGTCACCTTAAGACCAGCCCCTCCCACTCCGGAA
>JAUMHI010000061.1:19765433-19787110 GCA_032359435.1 Enteromius unitaeniatus
ACAGACAATAGAATAATCCAAGATACGTGTCAATGGTCAGACGATCGGCGAACTTAATCCAAAAGGGGCAAAGACGAGAGTGAAAATCCAAGGCAGGTGGGGTCTGTAACAATTAATCAAACGACAGGGAGAAAACACAGGGAAACAACGCTTACAAAGGGGGAATATCCACACACAATGATCAACGAATTCATAGAAACAGGGCTAGGGGGTGGAGGACCGAATGAGTGGCCATGGCAACAGACAAGGTGGGTGGGGAGCTAGGTCTATAATACGCAAGCTATGATGACTTTCACCATGCTATTTTAGTGTGGATTGTATACCTACCACTGTAGCCCTATTCAGACGGGACTCGTTTTCTAAACTACTGTACGTGTGAGCTTCGATTCTTATCACCTGTCCTCCGTGATCTTCATGAACCATTTCGGATGGGACTAACACTCTTACAGAGGTGAGAAGGTCTGTTTTGTACATCTGTACGTCACAGAGATCACACACCCTGTATGTGTGCATTGCTATAGTCATTCAAATCTTCAGACTATTTCATAATCAATTTTGTTTGACAACGTTGCTTGACAGTGTGTGCTTCCATCCGTTGTGTTTTACTTTAGATATGTTCTTTTATATACCCTTTGGACTGCATTTGTATTAGATGCACGAAACCTGCATGAACGAAAAAGAAAAATCCAACTTTTAAAGTCAAAACTATTTCTGTAAACTTTTGTATACTCAAAGAGCACTTTTTAAAATAAGTAATATTTTTAAAAGAGTAGCCTGTTTATATAATGAGAAAATATTTAAATGTAGCCATGTGCAGTAATATTGAAGGAGAATATGATATTCTCCTGGTTTCACAGACAAGGCTTGAGCTAGTCAAAAACCAAAATGCATGTTTGAACTGCTTCAAATTAAAATATCTTGCTCTGACATATCTTAATATTTTTAAAAGATGCATTAAAATCTCAGTTTAACTAAGGCCTAGTTCTGGCTTAAGCTAAGCCATGTTTGAGAAACTGGGCCATTGTGTTGATAATAATTATTGAATTGAATTATGACACCAAGATTCACAACCGTACTTTTAAGATGGCAGTACTAACACACAGATATCTCAAATATAATACGGCTCTCCCCTGCGAGCGGCTCCCGAAGCGAGCTGCTCCACGACGCCGAGGCCTACCATGAGGTTGAGGTGCCGGTTTGTTCGGGTGATCTTGGTGGAACGCGGTTGTGAGAGAAGCCTCTAACCAGGATCTCTCCCTTGGATCGTACCCCTCCCAGTCGACCAGATACTGTATAATCCTGCCTTGATGCCAGGAGTCCAGGATGGTGTTAACCTGATATATGTCCTCGCCTTCTGGTAGAGGGGTCTCCCGGAGCAGCAGGTGGCTTGAACAAAGGAGTGATTTGTCTCGTGATTTGGAATGGCCCCACGTACCTTGGACTAAGTTTTTTGCAGGGAAGATGTGGATGGCTCGTTGCAGATGCACTTGGGTAGCTTCCCAGGTAGCCTCACTCCGTTGTAGCCAGGTAACCACTGTGGGCAGATGTGTGGGTTCCCCAGACCAGGGAAGAGAGGTGGTTGAAATCCCAAGACACATTGAAAAGATTGGTTGCTGGTTTGCTTAATGAATTCTGGACATATTCTACCCAGAGTAGGTATTCACTCCAGTCTTGTTGGTTGCTGTGGCAGTAGGAAGCAGATTAACTCCTGATTGAGGCGTTCAACCTGGCCATTAGACTGAGGATGGTCCCGCGAGGTGAGACTGACGTTAATGTTGAGCTGGGTGCAGAATGTCCTCCATACGCAGGAGATGAACTGTGGGCCCCGGTCTGACACAATGTCCTCAGGTAGGCCGTAGAATCAGAAAACTTGGTTGAGGAGAGCTTGGGCAGTTTCCCAGTCCGTGGGTAGTTTGGCTAGGGGGATGAGACGACAGGACTTGGAGAAGGGGTCCACTGCCATCAGTATGGTGGTGTAGTTGTTGGAGACAGGCAGGCATGTGACGAAGTCGACAGCAATATGCGTCCAGGGTCTTGGGGGAAGAGGAAGTGGCTGTAGCAACCCTGTGCCAAGGATGAAGAAGGATGAAGAGATGGAGAGCACTGAGGAGACCACGGTGGTGACAAGATCATGGAAAAAGCCATTCTCAGCTTGTGTGTTCGTTCCGGCGTCAGATTTTTACGGAAATGTTACCGGAATGAACGAGAGCGGCTATGAGACGTTGCCCCGGGTGGAGCAGACGCTCACGAGCAATCTCTCTCCCGACCTGGCAATGTCTTTGAAGGCTCCGTCCCTGCCCACAAAGCCATTAAGAACAACATCAGCTCTAGTGGGCAGGGGTTACACAGCAGCAGGTCAGACTGGTGCATGTCTGCACACTATGGGTGTTTTAAAGGCTTACCAAGCCTGCTGAAAGAGCTGGATGAAGGCGAGCAAGTCAGTTGTGACGACATAAAAGAAGTTAGGAGGACCACTGACCTATCATTGCATGCCACCAAAGAAACGGCCCGTGCTATTGGTCATACTATGGCAGCTATGGTGGCCACAGAGAGGCATCTATGGCTGACTCTGTCAGAAATGAAAGAAAGAGATAGTCTGAAAGTCTGCCTGATGTACGCCCCGCTTGCACCAGAGGGCCTGTTCGGTGACGCTGTCAACACGGTGGTCAAAAGGCACCAAGAGGCAAGCAAGTGGCGGCATTTTAGCGGTTCCTCCCTCGCCGCTCTCCAGCTCAAGGGACTGCTAGTTGGGCAGTCCCACCTGAGTACCAGCTCCTCGTAAACGTAGCGGCACCGAGACGTTCGCCACCGAGCTCTCACAAGGAAAACACAGCTCCACCCGAGGGAGGGTTGTGTCAAAACATCATCCTTCAAATATCATCAGAGATCAGCATCGAGAGACTGGTGATGGAACAAGAAGTAGAAACTCGAGATGGTTCCTCCTCACGACATCAAGTGCAGGTTCTACAGCCGCTACTTCATAGTTCCAAAGCAGGATGGAGGACTGAGGCCCATCTTGGATCTCAGACTACTGAACCGTATTTTTACGTATTTTCATGTATCGATCCATCCTTCACACAGGAAGTTCCTGAGGTTTGCTTTCGGGGGCAAAGCATACCAATATCGGGTACTACCCTTCAGCCTTGCACTCTCACCCTGTACATTTACAAAATGTGTGGATGCAGCACTGGCTCCACTGTGACTCCAGGGCATCCGAATTTCGAATTATATTGACGACTGGTTAATACTAGAAGAAGCAAGCAGACATCGAGATGCCGTTCTCGCTCACATGAAACAGTTGGGGTTAAGACTAAACGCCAAGAAAAGTGTTCTTTCTCCAGCTCAGAGATTCACTTATCTGGGCATGGTGTGGGATTCAACCACGATGCAGGCTCAGATGACACCTGCTCGATTCGACCCCTACAGTGGTGGCTCAGGAACAAAGGCATATCCCTAAGGGGAAATTTGCATAATCAATGTGTCACACCGAGCTGTACGTGCCCTAGACATGTGGAGGAATCCTTCGTTCCTAAATCAGGGCCCAGTGTTGGGAGATCCAGGTTGCCGTGTTACGCTAACGACGGATGCATCCCTCAACAGTTGGGGAGCGATCACGAGTGGTCCTGGGAAAGATCCCTCTCACTGAGAGCGGTCTATATTCCTGGGCGTCTAAACGTAGGAACAGACATCCTGTCGAGACAGGGGCTGAGGCCCGGGGAATGGATGCTCCCCCCCCCCCGAGGTGGTGAAGCAGATCTGGAGAAGGTTTTACAGAGCAGAGGTGGACCTCTTCGCAACTCAAGAGAACGCGTAATGTCCCCTCTGGTACTCTCTAGTTGCATCCAGCTCCTGCTGGACTGGATGCCATGGTACAGACATGGCCGAGGCTGCCTCTGTACGCATTTCCCCCGATCGCTCTGCTCCCTGGAGTTCTGGCGAGAGTGCACCAGGACGAGGTCAGCCTACTGCTTGTAGCACCGTTCTGGCCGGGCCGAGTTTGGTTCTCGGACCTGATAGACCTCCTAGACGGCCCTTCGTGGGAAATTCTGATCAGGAGGGATCTTCTCTCACAAACGGGAGGCACAATATTCCACCCCCGCCCGGAGTTGGGGAGACTGAGGGTGTGGCCTCTGAGGGGACACAACTCTTAGCCACAGGTCTGTCAACTGAGGTTGTTGAGACCCTTCTCCAATCCAGAGCTCCATCTTCTAGGAAATTGGCCTAAAATATGGCCTAAAATGGAAGTTGTTCACTTCATGGTGTAGAGAACGCCAGCAAGATCCAATTAACTGCCCGGCTGGTACAGTGCTGGAATTCCTGCAGGCTAGAAAAATGTAACATTAGGTGGAAAAGACAAAAAATCCACTCTGGGTCTCAAAATTCTTGTCCGACGTAAATGTAATTCTCCTCAAATTAATACAGCCTCTTCATCTATGGGATCCTCCAAAAATGGACAAGCCATTCTCGTAACTTTGTTCTTTGTGTGACTGAAATGTGGGCAATGAATGACTAGGCTAATGCAAGAAATATCCGCTTCGTCTTTAAAAAAGGGGAGGAGACCGACAGAAACTCTGAGTTTAGAGAATAAAACCTGCTCCTGACCAGGTTAGTTTCACAGAGTAAATTACCATGGTTACCAAGTTACTTATCTTTCAGAAACAGGCTTGACTTACCCTGCTTTCCCGAGTTTGACAAACCTGCCATTTTGAAATGGAAAATCCAGAGTTTTCACTTAACCTCCTTTCTGAAACGGGCCCCAGGGATAGCAACGGAGACAAACAAACAAACAATGGATGCATGGAGCTGGAGTGCCATCCAGTGGCTCTTGCTGACACTTCCAGCTGAACTGTTACACATTACCCTACATTTGTACTGTATTCATTGTGCTTTTTATAATTATAGTTAAAGGCCTCTGTTCTTTGTTACTTTGTGCTATCTCGGGTGCATTAAATAATATTTAATATATAATATATCAGATTAAACTTTTGATTTTAATAATGTGTTAGTAAATGCTGAAATTAATATTAACTATGATTTATATATGCTGTAGTGGATTTAAGTATTTTTCATTATCACGTAGTTGTACTGTAACTTAGCAAATAGAACCATAATGTACAGCATTAATAACATATTTAATCATAGGCCACATTTTAATGATTTGCCTGAATTATGTCTTTGAATTATTTTCATTTGGGACCTTTTCACAGGAAATAGATACAGTAATAGGTCTGATAAATATTTAATCAAATAATCAGCATATTGTGTAATCAATTTTGTATTCATGTAATTTAAATAAGAAAACTAGCTTAGGTGGAGCAGCCATTTGCATTAGCACTTCACTTTTCTCATCAGTCGTATGGCATAAAATATTAATCTGCCGTCTACAATCTAAGCTGGTCAGAATTTGCCCCACTCCATCTGATTGAGTGGAAAGAAGGTTTTTGTGAGAGACAAAGAGAGCAAGAGCGATAGTAAAAATCGCCTGATGTCTAGGAAGTCCTTTATTGATTCATAGGACATTTTAATTTAATTTTTAAAATCTTATTCATACCATGATGTATCCGGATTAACTTCAGCTGGCCACTGTAAAACCACCGAATGGAAGTCACAAATGGAGCAAATTCTTTGCTGTTCTCATTTCTTCATCTTTTAATCTTCGTTAAGTCAGAGGCAGCGTGATCGCAACTGTGGTATTTATTTTACCATGTGAATTATTTGTTTATCTTAAAATGCAATAAAATATTTTTAGACGCCAAGGATCTTTTAAAAGGTGAACAAGGCCATTGCTTTATGTTTAGGGTAGATAGAGCTGATTTATTAATATGCCAGGCATATCAATTTAAAAGTATGATAGGCCTATCTATTCCTTCTTTCCACACAATATGGAATATGGAAAATGTACCAGTGTAAAAAAAAGCACTTTGAAAATGGAAAGATTAAATAAAATAGGCCCTGAATTAATTATAATAACATTTTTGCTGTGTAATTGAATCTAGTATCATTTTACATTCTGTTTAATGTAGAATTTACATGAGATCACTATGAAATATTTACTTTTAGCCCATGCTCTCTGGAGTTTTATATGATGTAGACTAAAGATATGTGGTTTAATTAAGGTGACTGTAAAAACAAAAAGAACAAAGTCAACAACAGTTTCTGAGCCTTAAGACATTATAAACAGGCTATATTAATTGCAAAACCTAAAGGCTTTTTAAATTATAAAGATCTGGGCTGTGTTTCTCGATAACGATTAATCTCAGGGCTTAAGAACAATTTCTACGAATCATTTTTATAAACATTCATTATAATAATAATAATAATAAATAATGCACACCCGAGGTAGTGATGTGGTCATGACGCAAAGCAGAGTGGCTGTTACACCTAATTTTTCTAATAATTCAACGGTCCGGAGACAATTATTCCACTTATACTGGTTGCCACACCTTAAGACATTGATCAGATGATATATATCAAGGTATTTAATATTAATGAATTTAATATTGCACATAATCGTTGCACTACACTCTACATACCCAGTAGATGTACATATCCTTTGCACATACCACACTGTATATTTCTGATTATACATTTTTATACATATGCCAATATGTCTGATACAGTAAATAACAACCTGTAAATAATGTTCATATCTACTGCATATTCATAACTACTACAGCAACCTGTCCATTTTTAATCTATTTGCAATTTCTGATTATAGTTAATACAAACTGTATATTATGTTCATATCATTGTATATCCACCTGTAAATATGATCCAGTTTCTGCTTGTACATATCCTCTATAGGCATACTTATAACTTATACCTGTATTTATAAATGATACCTGTATCCTGCACTTACTTGCTGGTTAGACCTAAACTGCTTTTCGTTGCCTTGTACTTGTACATGTGTAATGACAATAAAGTTGAATCTACTAGTCTACCAGTCTACTAATACTCTGCTACCACTCTATTGAGAGTTAGTAGATATGTAGGTGCAATGTTACTTATAATCAACAGAATATGTTAAAGGGACAATCAAAATGTGAAAGCTGATTTTCAATACTTGCGTTACTGTAATGACTCGTCAGAAACAGTCAGATCCATAAGCAAGGCTTTATTGACGTTGTCAGACAGGCAGAGGTTACAAATCACCGCAAACAGGTACAATCCAGATAATCCCATAGAATGGTCACACAACAGGTAGTAGATCAATAGGCAGGCGGCAAGAGACAGATACCATATAAACAGTCCAGGGTCAAACACAGAAAGGTAGTCCAGATAAACGCTTGGAATTACAAACATAAGCTGTTTCGGCGCCGGGGTCTACCTCAGGGTCGTTAGACTGGGGATGATACCCGGAGGTTAAACTGATATTTATATTAAGCTGTGAGCAGAAGGTCTTCCAAACCCGTGACGTAAACTGGGATCCGACACGATATCAGGTATGGGTAGTTGCTGGAGTGTATGGGTAGTTGCTGGAGTAACCCTGCTGGACGTTGGTGTGAGGACTTGGTTTGACTACAGGTGACACAGTTCTTGACAAAGGAAATCACTTGTTGGTTGATGGTGGGCCTGGATGCCTGGGTGACCTCCACTGGGGTTCTCATGAATGAGGGAGAACACGCAGGATCGAAGATCGGTGGGTACATAGTTGAGACCTGGAGGACATTCTGGAGGTGCAGGCTCCTCTTTCTGGGCCTCGGTGATCTCGGCTAGGATATCCCACTGGACGGGAGTGACAATCATGGAAGGAGAGCTGTATCCTCTCGTGTGTTATCAAATAGGCGAGATAGAGCATCGGCCCTGGTGTTCTTTGTACCTGGCCTGTAGGTAATCTTGAAGTTGAACCCGGGAGAAAAAGAGAGACTAACGGGCCTGAGCCATTGAGACCTTTTGCGGTTCTCAGGTACTCCAGGTTCCAGTGATCAGTGAGTATGACAAATGGTGTAGATGAGCCCTCCAGCCAATGTCGCCACTCCCCCAGTGCTGCTTTTATGGCTAACAACTCTCTGTCCCCCACATCGTAGTTTCGTTCGGCCTGGTTGAGTTTCCTGGAATAAAAAGCACAAGGGTACATTTTAGCAGGATTACCATGTCGTTGGGACAGTATGGCTCCAATACCGGAATTCGAGGCATCTACCTCCACAATGAACTGGAGCGCTGGGTCCGGGTGCCGCAGGATGGGGGTCGAGGTGAAACGGTTCTTGAGTTCTGTGAAGGCCTTTTCACAAGATGGGTTCCAAGGAAGTTTGTGAGTGCCTCCTCGAGTGAGAGAAGTGAGAGGAGCGGCCACCTGGCTGAAACCGTGGATGAACCGTCTATAGAAATTGGCGAACACCAAGAATCGTTGCAGTTCCTTTATCGTTTGAGGACGAGGCCACTTCAGTACAGCAGATACTTTATGATCATCCATCATCACATCGTCAGGGCTAATGATGTAACACAGGAAGGAAACAGTAGCGAGGTGGAAGTCGCACTTTGACCAGGTACTCATAGTGCCCTTTGGTGGTGGAAAAAGCACTTCCACTCGTTTCCGGCCCGGATGCGGAGCAGGTTATAAGCACATATCAAATCCAGTTTTGTGAAAATTTGGGCGGCTCGGAGTTGTTCCAGGGCTGATGGTACAAGCGGTAGCGGGTACCTGTACTTTACAGTGATCTCGTTGAGGGCTATATAGTCTATGCATGGCTGGAGTGATCTATCCTTGTTTTTTACAAAGAAGAAGCCGGCCGAGGCCGGTGAGGTGGTTGTGGGATGAACCCCTTGGAGAGCTCCTCCTCGATGTAGCGTTGCATACATTGTGTCTCAGGCTGGGACAATGGATAGACTCGGCCCCGGGAGGTGAAGCTCCTGGCAGAAGGTCGATGGCACAGTCCATGTGATGATGTGGAGGTAAAGGGTGGCTTTAACCTTACTGAAGGCCTGAAGAAGATCTCGGTAGGGTTCAGGTAGGTCCTTCAATGATATGATATGGTGATATGCTGTGAGGGGGACGAGTCTCTATGAGGATACTTTAAGTAGCTCTGTTGACAGTGATCCGACCACTGAGTGATTTCTTGTTCTTTCCAGGAAATACTTGGATCGTGGAGGGTGAGCCAAGGGTGTCCGAGAATAACAGGGTGCTGAGGTGACTGTGTGACATGAAACTTGGATGGTCTCTGTATGTAAAGAGCTGGTGATTAATGTGAGTTTTTCGGTGACGTGATGGATGGTTCCGATTCCTAGTGGCCGTTCGTCAAGGCCTGCCACGGCCACAGGGGGTGTACATGGAAACAGAGAAATACAATGGCGATTAGCGAACTCTTCATCCATAAACTTTCCTGCTGCACCAGAGTCAATAAAGGCTTCTTTACCATAATGCGCACATTAAGTATGAGTAAGGAGTTTGTGGGAAAGGAGCTTACCTGTGGGGAAGTGGTTCAAGGAGGTCGTGATGGGCAGTTGGCATGCAGATAACCGGATTGACTACAGTAGAGGCAAAGATGGTTCTTTATGCACCTCTCACGCTCCTCTGCGGTGAGTTTGGTGAATCCGATCTGCATGGGTTCCTCAGCGGAAAAAAGTGGGGAAATGTAGACAACATATTGGTAGGCCGGCGCCCTCTGCGGGATCGGAGAAGTTTATCCACCTTTATTGCCATCTCCATATATTCCTCGATGAATTTGTCCTCATCGCGACAAGCCAGTTTCGATTGAGGTTCCATGCGTAGGCCACGGCGAAATAATGGCCGACCCTCCAGCCTGCTTGAGCCGCCAGCATGTGGAATTGGAGAGCATAATCTGCTGCGGATGAGGAGCCCTGCTGCAGGTTCATGAGTTCCTCCTCTGCGTCTCTACCATCCTTATCGTGATCAAAAACCTCCTTGAATTTTTCCAGGAAACAATGATAGGTGATAAATGACATTTGATGACCCTCCCACAGAGCAGTAGCCCATTTCAACGCCTTTCCAGAGAGCAAAGAGCATATGAAGGAGACCCTGCTGTCATCGGTCTCAAAGCTTTGCGGGTGCTGGTTAATGTAAATGGCACACTGAAGCAGAAATCATATGCACAGACCTGGAGAGCCATCATACTTATCAGGCAGTGATAAACTAATCGAGCTGTTCTGTGTAATGGCCGCTACCAGAGGAGAAGGCGGTGCGGCGGCTGCCACTGGAGGAGAGAGCTTGGCACTCAGCCGTGACATTGCAGTAGTCAGACTCTGCACGGATTGTACAAGGTCCTGCGTCATGGTGGTGAGGCTGTTGAGCTGCTGGTGATGCTCCGAAAGCACTGAAGCTTGGCGGGAAACTTCCGAGGCGACACTCTGCAAAGCCGCTGGATGGAGAAGTCTTCTGTAATGACTCCTCAGAAACAGTCGGATCCATAAGCAAGGCTTTATTGACGTTGTCACACAGGCAGAGGTTACAAATCACAGCAAACAGGTACAATCCAGATAATCCCATAGAATGGTCACACAACAGGTAGTAGATCAATAGGCAGGCGGCAAGAGACAGATACCATATAAACAGTCAAGGGTCAAACACGGAAAGACAGTCCAGATAAACACTCAGAATTACAGACATGAGTAAGTAAGACTTTGCAAAGAGAAGAACAAAATCTGGTCCTTATAAAGGCCGAGATATTACTGAATAATCGCCAACACCTGGGGCGGAACTCGCCGAGGTGCGTGAGTCTAAAGAGTCCGGGTGGGAACTAAAACTCTGGTGAAAGTTCCCGCTGCTGCCGTTCGGAGAGGGCCACAGAGGCGCGTTCTGTGACAGTTACGATGCTTTAGGGAAACAGACGTTTTTACAAACCTCTTAGGCTTTTGCAAAACGCAGCCCTGTAAGATATGTAAATTCTTTCATAATGTAATTTGAAGGAAAGCAGCAGAAATATTTCAGAACACTTTCATCAATAAAATTAGCAGCAGAAAAACAGTGCTATGACACTTTGTCCTGATGTTTTCAGGCCACCTCTTCACCTTTTTTTGACCTGCATGTTGGCGTTGCCAGAAATCTCCAAATGGATGGATACCATACTATACTTACGTATTTGTGCCATAAAGGTATGATAAAAAATAGTAATAGTGCATGATTATAATTTAGCCATGAGCATTTCCTATGTTATGTGCAATCAGATCAACACAATCTCACGACCAATTTGTACGTATTCGTACAAGGTGCCAAATTTGTGCTAATTTGTACAACCTCACTCACGATTTGGTATGATTTGTCTAAAACCCAGTGATGCAGTTACTAGCAGTCATTAGAGTATTTAGTGGACTGCCTGCCTAATATTTTCTAAGACTTCATTTTGACGGGTCCACAACACTATTATAAAATTTGTAAGTATGTCAACTTATTCTAACTCTAAACCTACTCTGACAGTCTACTCAGAGTTAGTAGACAAATTAATGAGAATTAGCTGACATGTAGTTACAAAGTTACTTCTAAAGTAGACTATAACAATAAAGTTTAACCGATAATTTTAAAATAATGACTGATTTGGCAATTTAGTAACAAGTGGACCTAAAAGAAAGAAAGAAAGAAAGAGTTACATTATATTATAGTGCAACAGTCTCCATGTTTGGAATTGTATTGGTGTTGAAATTTACAGATGACAGAATTAAGTTCTTAGATAAGTGTTTTTCTTGGGTAATTGTCACAAACATGTGCAGTTGCCTGCATGTCACTCTGATAAGAAAGCATCTTCCAGCGACATAAAATGGGTGCCGGCACCCTCTGGAATAATGCTAATTTAGTCCTCTGAGAATTGAACTGACATCGTAAACGCCACAGAAATAATAGTGGAAAGCGAACTCTATAATGAAATGTTTCCCCTGTCTTTCACAAGCAGAGGTAACATATGCTCAAAAGTGCAAATCAGACCTTATATTAAATTTTGTTTCCTGTGAAGATGCTTTGCTCTGAGCATGCTACACTGCCAAGATGCCGTTTTCTTTTTTACAGTGCTCTGAGGTGCATTAGGTGTAATTGATCTGTGCGTTGCCAAGTTGCTTGATCTCTCTTCAGACCTCCAAACGGCATCTGTTTCAACCTTCCGTTCATTTTCCCTATTACTGGAGAAAATTACACCACTGGCACTTGGCTTTGAGTAAAGCCATGGTTAAAAGCACCAGGAAGAGCACAATGAATCTTAGAAATATAAAAAGAATACATCATCACATATTTTCTGAAAAAAGAAGGTATGAGCTGATGTGATAAAGAGTGTGTTTGTGATATGACATGGTGCAGGATATGGCATAAAAGCCCTTTGTATATACTAAGAACTTCTTTTTCATTTATAAAATGATAAAAGCACCTCATGCTTCCCATCACATGCTCTTAAACTCATTAATATTACATATCTTTATTTTTCCGTTTATATTCAACTGCAAGCACCATTTATTAAAAACAACCATATCTGCGAAAACACTTTTAAAAATAAGTCCTTATATAACTTCTAGCATTATTTAATACTGATATTTAATATGATTTAAACAACACCTTTTCATTTCAGTTTGGAAAAAAGTGTTTAAGATTCTGGGCTACTAATGAAATTTAACATTTATCATGTTAACACCCTTGTTCAAACGGTCAGACGTTTTTGTTTCTATTAAAGGACAAGACGCTCTTTGGAACTTTTCCAAAGCATGCTGAAATAACATGGATCAGCAGATTTTGCACATCAATGGCCATAAAATAGAAACATCCCAATTCCAAACTTTTTATTTTATTAACCATGGTGATTACAGTAGTGAATTTTAAAACTAGTTTAGCCAAAATTATATTATGATCGTTAAACTTTCCATTAGGTTTTCGCATAAGAGAAATGCGATTCCTGTTATTGCTAAAATTATCATTACTATGGTGTAACAGCTAAATCTAAAGATTTTTTTATTTAACTTTTATATTAGCCTACAATGGGAACAAAATGTTAATGGAATAAATTGGATTAGCCACTTACAATGTCCCATCATAAATTTCTGTTTAATTATAAATATAGTTAGTAAATAATACTAAACAAGGTAACTGTCAGGCAGGAGGCGTTTTCTGTTTCATGTTTCCTGTCTGTGTCTGTCTGTGTATGAGTTCACGGTTGGTATGTTCCGTTGTTCTCCCCTGTCATTGTGTATCGTTTGGTCTCGTCCATACCCATGTTTGGTTTTCCGGTCCTGATTGTGGGATCCCCTGCACCTGTGTTTCTCCGATTGTTCCTTCCCACCTCGTTTAGTCTTGTGTATTTAAGGTCCATTTGTTGAATGTTGAAGTTACGTGTCGTGTGTTTTGCCTATGTTTCCCGTGTATTGCTGCCTCGTCAGCCTTTTGTTTTTCCGTGTCTCTAGTTTCATTAAATGTTTAAAGCCGAAGCTCCATGTCCTTCCGCTCCTTGTCCAGCTGAGTAGCGCACACACACTGCACTAAGCGGACCGCGCACGTGACAGTAACACATTATCTTTCATTAAATAACCATTAACAAACATTATGCAGATTATTAGTTATTAGATTATTAGATATATTCACATATTTAGAAATGTTAAATAATGTGTTTGTTAATGTTTACTAATAAATGTCAAATCACTTTTATTTATATAGCGCTTTTAACAATACAGATTGGAGCAAAGCACTAAATATTATCAAGTAAGAGAACAGAGTGATGGTAATGTATAATGACGAGGATTAAACATTTTATTTATCAAATGCAGAGATGCATGTAATCAAGACGATGATAATCACTAGAAATCAAGTGTCCCCAACTAAGCAAGCCAGAGGCGACAGCGGCTGATCTAATTAATGCAGCCTAACAATCCTTTAACGGATTTGATTAATAAATGTGTATCAGTGTATTATATGTAAGCCAGAGTAAAGTGATGTGTCTTTAATCTAGATTTAAAATGACAGAGTGTGCCTGCCTTCCGAACAGTATTTGGTAAATTGTTCTAGAGTTTCGGTGCTAAATGGGAAATAAATCTGCCTCCCGCAGTAGATTTTAATATTCTAGGTATTATCAAATGGCCGCTCTAACTCTAATTAGAGCAGTCTCAGTACTATGATATGGTCTAAATCCTGACTGGAAATACTCACAGATACCATTTTTCTCTTAGAAGGAATATAATTGTGAGGATACTACCTTTTCTAGTATCTTTGACAGAAAAGGAAGATTTGAGATTGGCCTGAAATTAACTAGGTCTTTGGGGTCAAGTTGCGTTTTTTTTCCAAATGTATTAAACATTGCCTACTAATTAGCATTACATGTAGATTAAAATACGTGTAAATGTTATTGAACTTCGAATCCATATGATCATGCAAATCATTTTCACAGATTTTAAAAGCTTTTGCTGCTGAACACAGAGAACAGGCATCCACAGCCATTCACGATAACAGACAAACACTGATACACAGGGATCAACTTAAGAAGGGAAGACAGTCAACGTAAATGAGCCAGACACACCTAAACTGGATACATAATTACACAAAACTAGGTCGAGGGGTTAAAACACAGAGCACATGGGAAATGACAACAAAAACATCCATCCAAAAACATGTAACACTAATGATCTGTTAAGCAGTATATAGTATAATGCTTGTTAATGATGTATTAATGAAGCTTTTAATCACTGTAAATCATCTGTGTAAATCATAATTGGAAGATACATAAAAGATACAAAAAAATACATCATATAAATTAAAGGTTTAATTACATTTGTAAACATTTCACTTTAACAGTCTGTCAAGCATTTTGTAATGTTTAAAAATGTAATTAATTAACATTAATGAGCACATTATCTCATACAGTAGTTCTATCATCATTATCTTATAGTCGTGATTAGTTAAACATTATATAATGGCCCGGGCTTAGCTTAAGCCAGAACTAGGCATTAGTTCAATTAAGATATTTAATCAACTTTTACAAAAATGCATTATAAGAAAATATTACAGGTGTGCATCTTAACACAAAACAATGACACTGACATGTTTTAAGATATGTCAGAGCAAGATATTTTGATCTGAGCCAGCTCAAACATGCAGTTTAGTCTGGGACTAGCTTAAGCCTTGTCTGTGAAACTGGGGGAATGTGTGTTAATTATTTAGTTATTATAAAGTATAAACACTTTACAATAAGGTGACATTTATTAACATTAGATAATGTTTATAACTAACATGAACAAACATTGAACAATATGTTTATTCATCTTTGTTATGTTAGTCATTCATTTATTCAAATACAGTCATTCATTGTTAGTTTATAGTGCATTAACTAATGTTAACAAACACAACTTGTGATTTTAATAATGCATTAGTAAATGCTAAAACTAGTGACTAAGATTAATAAATGCTGTTGAAGTATTGGTTATTCTTAGTTCATGTTAACTAATTTTGTTAACTAATGTTAACTAATAAACCTTATTGTAAAGTGTTACACTTATTTTTAATAAATGAATAGCTCTGATCTGTCATGCTTTTATAATGGGTGAATGACCAGGTTCATTGCATCTAATAGAAATGGCAGCAGGATGCACTGTTGGAAGGCAGGCTGGCAGAGGCAGTGTTATGCTCTAGGCAGTGTTCTCCTGGGAAGTAGATGTTACTTTGACACGCAGACCATGCACCCCTTTCAGTGGTGTTCTTATGGCAGTGGCCAGTTTCTGCAGTGCCACACAGCACAAAAACAGTTCAGAAATGGTTTGTGGAGCACAAATTGAACACAAGGTGCTTGGCTTCCAAATTCCCCAGATCTCAATCTGATTCAGCATCTATGAGATGTGTTGGAGAAACAAATCGGATGCAGGAAAACCTTGTGATCTGCTGCTAATGTACTGGTGCCACATACCTCAAGACACATTGTGGAGTCCATGCCTCAGTGCATCAGAGCAAGTAAAACCTACACTAGGCAGTTGTGGTTTTAATGTCGTGGTTACATTTTAAGACAAAAATCTTTTGAAAAAATCATTTTAAGCAGTTCTCCCAATGCTTATACACTACAGCACAAACCTTTAGCTATTTGTTGGTACTTAAAGATTGGTATTTAAAGTGCAATGAAGAGGGACACTCACAATCTGCATCAACAACTGCTAATGAAGAATGATCCAAAACAATATTATTGAATTTCAGTGTTAACGTTCCAAGACGCCAGCTTAAAAATATGTGGAGGAAGCACATTGATTCACCCACATTTCACAGTTCACTCTCTGGTTCTCCCATCACGAGCTGATGTATTATATAGGAAGTGACTCTCTCATGACCTGTGTTCAATGACAAACAGCTAAGCTCTGCATTCAATAGCCCATTCGGTAAGCGAGAGTGATATTCACACAAGCTTCATCTACACTTGTTTTGTTTGAAGACATGTCATTATTCATTGGTGCCAGCGGTCAAACGAAAGGCCAAACGAAAGCATGATTAGATTGCTTTGCGTTTTCATTATCAAGAGATCAATGGGTTTTCTCTTTGTCTTAGCCAGTGCACTACAACGACAGACTAAATTGGTTCCCAAAAAGGTTATTGGAGGTCTATGATTGTTTGGTATAGCTTTATTCATTTGTTTGCTTTTACGTAATATTTATTTTATCAGAGTGTAGCTGCTGTGGTGACACATTTAAATTAGTTTCAATTAGATATGTCCTTCATAACTTTGCATGAAAACATTTAATTAAAAAAATGTTGAAAGTGTCTGAAACTGTGGAGGATGAGTTCAGTTGAGGTCAAACAGTTGTTTTGGTGTTTTCTACACTATCTGGTCATGGCCATATGTGTTAATTTTAAAAGGCAATGGTCCATAAATATAGTTCTAAGCTTCAGCAAATTGTCATTGTCTCTGAAATTGAACCAGTCATTCACATTACTGTACAAACTATATCTGCTATCTTTTGGTCTTTTGGTTCTGGCATTTCCCATCTCTGTAGATTGAGGTGAGGTGTAGATTGAGATTGTGCTGAGCTGCTGACATGATAAACGATTTGCTTGGCAGGCTTGCAAATTCTATTACTTCTATTATTATACTGACCAAACAATACAGTATTTTGTAACCCCTAACTCTAAACCTACCCCTTACAGAAAACATGTTTGCATTTTAATATTCCTTTTTTTCCCTTCCATTTTACAAGCATAATAAAAATGTTCATTCATTGTTTTCTGGAAATTGTGTCATATGACAACATGATAATATGAGCCATTACATTATGACCAACTACAGTAGTCCACAAATCAGCAGCCACATGGCAAAGCATTCATTAGACAAGATGGCCATATGAATCCTCAAAAACAGGTCCTCCAGGTCCTGTACATTGTGTGGTGGTGGTGGTGATGTAGCGCAAACACACTTTTCGATTGAATTTGTGTCATGTGAACTTTGAGGCCAAGACATTAACAGAAGTTCACTTGTCATTCTGGTAGTGTGGCATGGTGCATTATCCTGCTGGTAATGGCCATCCCATTGACCACAGCTGCCATGAATGGGTGCACTTGGTCTGCAACAATGTGTAGATACCTGACAGCTGTCAGTGAGTGTGCTATTGAGATAATGGGGCCCACAGTGCCCCAAGAAAACAGCATTACCGGCCTGTGTCTTTCCAACAGTGCATCCAGGTGCATCCATAGCCTCTGTTAGTAATCGGCGCATCCGCGCTCGGCTGTCAAAAGTGATTTGTTAGTCCTGGCCACTTACTTCAAATATTCATTTGTTGTACTATAGATCACACATGGTTGGACAACAGTTAGTCGTTTGGGCAATCCATGCACACCTTTGAGTAGCATATGGACAATCCACAATGCGGGTTTTTTTGAGATCAAAGTTCTGAGGCATCGTGCCATCACAATTTCATCTCAATTTGTCCTTGATTCAACTTAAAAAATCAACAGCTTTTCATATTCTGACACTGAACACTCAATCAAAATCAATCAAAAGCTGGTCCTTGGCTGGTATATCTGCTGATCTGGGAACTTCACCTGTAGTACCATTCAGTTGCCAGGCATGTCTGTTACTCTAGGCTAGGGCTGCTCATAATTTGACTAATTGGTGTAAACAGCATGTAATGATGATCTAAGGTGATATTTAGGTACTCAACTATCACTCATATAAGACATTTGTCCAGGAATTGATTTTCATTGGTTTTCTGTAAAAAAATCTGAAATAAAATATTTTAATGCATTTACATTTTTTTTTAGATATTTTAGATGAAAACTGGGAGGCTTGTGACTGTCCCACTTACTGCCTAGTAAATACTTTTCTCTGTGTATCTAATGGTATTTCCATTGCTTTATAACAACATGTCAATGTCAGACTGAAGATGTTTTTCATGTTTTTCTGGATCTTGAAAGTTTTATGTACTTAGCAGTCAATGAGGCAGTCACAAACCTCCCAGTTTTCATCTAAATATCTTAAACTGTGTTTCAAACTTTTGTTTGTGTTGATTTATTTAGGAATTTAAGTGGATAAACTTGAAGTCAGGCACTTCAAGGTGAAATTAGGTCCTCTTTTTTATTTTCCTTCTTGTTTATAGTTATTTTTTTACCGCCTGAAATGTTGAGTGTGTGAGAGAGACAGAAAGAGATAAATGAGGTTTTTAAGTTGACTTATCAAGAGGCAGCAGTCGCTGCAGCAGCTATGACTGAGCTGACCTACCTGTCAGCAGATCAATACCACACGTCAGAGATGACAGAGAGTAAGGCTACACTCAGAAATCGCAGTTTTCCTATTACATACAGCGACCTGTTGACAGCCATTACACGGGCTGAAGGTATGGGAATTCCACTTGCCTGCAGCCGATGCATCCAAAACATCCATTCACGGACAGTCACACTCAAACTAACCCACTCTGACAGGGCCAAGAAGCCGCATGGCAGCAATGCACTGCTGCTGTCTCTAAATGAATCAATTTAACAGGACAAACTGAATGTGTGTTTCACAGGGAGTTCATTAATTCTCTCTGACAGACAATCTTAGATAAAAACACTGCAGCTGCCAATATTTTCTTTCTATGTGAGGTCAGGCATTTGGGATTGATGTCATGCTGCATTACGTAAGAATGCCAGCGGTGCTTTTAAAAAAAAAAAAAATATCTGGATACCTGAAAGTAGACATTACAAGTTAATTCCATTAGCCTACTCTGGCTTAGCAAGTGGCCAACTTAAATTGTCCATTAAAGCTTGATTGGCACAGGCATTGAGCACTTTATGTAGGGTTTGGTTGGTAAATGGGCATGGTTACACTAGTCAGCACCTGCAAGGTAATGATATAAACATATAGAAGATCAATAAGCTCATTATATGCATTTAAAAAAAGACGATTTAGAGTGAATGTTCATTGTATGCTTAATTGGCATTTTTGTAGTTAGTGATCAAATAACGGAAACTTACATTTGTTATTGCTTAGGTTAAGGATGGATTTTTTCCTCAAAGTCCTAATTTGCTGTTTATTAACAGTTAGCAATATAGTTGTTAAGTTAGGTTTTGGGTAGGATTAGGAATTTAGAATAATATGTGTATAATTACTACTAAACATGGCGGTAATAGTACTATCAGAAACTTTGCATGTATATGTCAACTTATAGTATTCTACTAACCCTAAACCAGTAGCTGACGTGTAGCTACTAAGTTACTTAAAGTTAGAATGTCTAAAGTGGACTATCTAACTAAAATGGCTAATATTCTAGTAATATGCACACTAATAAGCAACTAATTTAAAGGGATAGATCACATAAATTTGATGTTGATCTGCTTACCCCCAGTCCATCCAAGATGTAGTTGACATTTTTTCTTCAGTAGGACACAAACAAAGTTTTTTAACTCAAAATGTTGCAGTCTGTCAGTCATATAATGCAAGTCAATGGCAACCAAAGCTATGAGAGGAAAAAAAACATATACGGACGAAACCAAATTAAACTCTATGGCTCGTGACAATACATTGAGGTGTTAAAGGGGTCATCCGGTGCTACATGCACTTTTGCAAGCTGTTTGGACTGAAATGTGTGTTGGGGGTGTGTGTACACAACCAGCCTACATTGATAAATATCCACCTAATAGTTTTCTTTTTAATTTAATAAAAACAAGCTGCCCCTTTTGAAAATAAGCCATTCTCAAATGCATGTCGGTGTGGTGTTACACCAACAGAGGACGCTCCCACAATAGTTGATTGACAGCAGCGTGTCACACAGACTAAACTGATGTCTTACCTCAGACCCGCCCTGAGTGAGCAGAGATGCAGAGAGAAGCAAGACTAGCAAGACACCTAAGTGATTGAGGTGTTTTGTTGTTGAATGTGTTAATGAACATAGCAGTAGTCATTTATCCCTGACATCTGAGTCGGTTACGTTTGGTTCTGAAGGGAAACGCACCCTTGATCAACCGAAATGTGTTTATGTTCGCGCAATTCATTCATGATCCAGCCTCATCTACAGAAACAGTGAGTATAATGTCTTTTAATGAATCCTTGCAAATTGCCTTTCCTAATAATGTGCTAATTAGCGAGTTTCACTATGAATATGGCTAAAAAAAGATTCTCCAAGAGTGCCTCGGAAAAGAGGGTCAGCGGAGCTTGTGAGGATTTAAAGGGGAAGTACACAGAACAGAGTGATTTCTAAAGAGCTGTTTTTGACAGGGTAAAATTAGCTTTTTCTTTGAGAAATTTTAAAACAAATATAGCTTGTAGAAAATGGGCTTTGTATGAGTCCTTTAAGACACGAAATGATCAGTCTTTATATAATTTTCTACGTCTTATACTTATAAAAATCATGACTGTGCTTTCTATGGGCCTTTATTTATTTTGTTTTTGAATTTTGTCCAATTTCTAAGGAAATGTGAGACTGAAGCAAGTACTCCAGCTAGGACGGACCTTGGATATAAAAAATTCAACATCAAGAGGACAGTTATGAAGCCATTATGGATATGAATACATTAAAGAACTGAGATGCTGAGGCCAAAGGCTGCTGGGGCTTTTTTCAGACCTCAGATCCCATCCTGAATGTTCCCGGCAGTCATTCAACTTCTTTGCAGTAAGTATTCCTGTAATGAGCTATCAATGATTTTGTAATATTGTAGAAAAGCTGTTGAAACGTCTCCTCTGGCAGTCTCTGGATGATGCTTGCCAAGTATAACATTGTTTGTAAGTGCCCCTCAAGTGGGCACAGGACAAATTCAGTGTGCGCAATTCTAACGGATGAGAAAATGACTAATACCCCAATCCCCATATGCGTCAGATTGAATATTAATTTAGGCAAGAGGTATTATTTGTAGCTAATGGGGCCGAATTGTATGTTTTTCATTTGCCAGTGCAGTTTGTCTCTGTGTTATTAGTCATATGCTGCATGTTTTCTTCTGGAGGCAATATAGGCAAATGATTTCTCTTTATTATCAATCTAGATTTTATGAATATGACCAATCTTTGAAGATGAATATTATCTCCACCGAGATCCCTAATTCATTTGTTACGTGTGAAGTATCATTTAGTGTGCGTCAGTGGAAATTGTTAATGGCATGTTAACGTAATGTACATTACTACAGGGATGTAGTAAAACTGTAAGGAAGTGGAGTATGGAAATAAAAATAATGCCATAAAGATTTTGCATGTGAAGTGTACGTGTTGTGCAAGTGTACATAAGAATGCAAGCGTACATTAAATTTGCAAGCGTAAGAAAAGATTTGTAAACCTGTGTCAAGAATTGCAAAATGAATTAAAAGCGTAAAACTAATCTGTGTG
>JAUMHI010000061.1:19813158-19834850 GCA_032359435.1 Enteromius unitaeniatus
TATGATAATGTGAATGAGAAAGCATGCAGGTTTGTAACATGCAACATGTACTTTGATCAAAATCATACCATTAGTTGCCAAGCCCCGCCCCACGACTGACAAAACAGTGTTCGCACAAGCAGAACGTGGAAATGATTTACCGCACTCGCCAGCATCAGTGGTGCGCTTGCTTATTAATGGCATAGATTTGCTGCCATAGATTAAGTGTGTTTAGGGGTGGGGTCAGGTGAAGGTCATTCGTACAAATTCATACAAACTGGCAACTTGTAAAATACGTACGATTTAGCAAAAATCATATAAATTTGTATGAATTAGCCACCTTGTAAAATATGTATGAATTGTGAACCGTGAGACTGGGCCATTACTGTAGTACTTGTGTAATTACAAACATGCATTTACTAATCTCACCTGCACGAAAACAGATTTGGCTTTCTTTAAAATAAATAAAACTAGTCAATTGCAAACTCATAGTATTATTATATGTTATATAAGACAAATTTCATTTTTGTATTCAGTTGCATTTTTGCTACTGACCTTTGATGATCCAGTTTAGCCATACTAAAAATAACACATTTGTGTTTCATTTTTGTTATTGCTAAATAGTGTTGAACCTTCTTCCCCTGCGTCATTTTCTTGATGCAGTGTGTTTGAGCTGCGCACTCTACTGTGCAGACATGAATTTACATTTCTTTCAGCCTATTCATTTCACTTTTAGTGTGAAAGGGCTTTTACATTTGTAAAAGACTACATTTTTGATATATTAAAATCAAACAAGCAAACTCTGCCCTTATTTAATAACTCAAGTAGCTTGCATTACTTTTCATAAAAAGTAACTAAACAATGTAATGAGCTATTACTTTAGCAAGGAAAAGGAAGTTTTTTTCAGAAATTTACTGACCAGATGAAAGCTGATTGGCTTGAAAGTGCTGTCTGCGTGAGCTTTGCTTCATACATTGCTACACTATTAAAGATAAAAGACCCTTTTACGCTGCAACACAAATGGGTTTCTTAATGGTAATTTTGTAGTCAAGAGTTGTGTAAAAAGACAAAGACACTTAGTGTAAAAAGACGGAAACTATCATTTTGATTGGTTTCATGATGGCTTACGAGTTTGGCTTGTGAACAAAAAAATCTTAAGCCAGGCATATACTACGTCATTAACCTCTCTTGACTGACAGAAAATTTGGACCATCATGAGGGTATCACACAGTTGAGTTTGAGTTGCCCTAATCTCAGTGTTTTTTCCCTCTATGTGCCTGTACAAAAAGAGAAATGAAACTATGGTGACATAGGCACAGTTACGGGTTTTGGGAGTTCTGCGTGTTTATTTAACATGTGTAGTGTCAGCAGTCAGGTGGTAGCTTGTGAGCACATAAATCACTTGTGACTCTATATTATGATACAGTTACTTTACAGTGTACACAATGTACTGCAGTGAGAGTTGGTATCTAAAATAAACATCTCTGATACTGTACATCGTATGCACAGCTTCAGCTAGCTGCAGCACTATTATGGTTCACTTATATCATTCTTTGTGAACACAAAGTGGTCTGGGTTTATTTATTTAGCGCTTTGTGTTAGAGATTATCATTCTAAGCTAATGACATGCAGCTACACTGTAACACAGACTGCGGACAGTCCCAAGACTAATAGCAGAACTTCCTAACTGATTCAACTTTACTTTACTGATTTTTTCTGTCATTTGCCAAATTGAGAATACATAAAATTTAGAGTATATTGCTCATATTTACAGAAAGCCATAAGCTTTGGTCTGTGTGAACTTAATGGATAGTTCACTCACTTCTCCTGTCTTTTGGATAAGACGTTAAACCGCGGCCCTGACTCTCTTTGGTCATTAAAAATCCCATGACACTCATTGTAAAAGAGTAGGCGTGTAACCCCAGTGTCCTGGCCAAATTCCCACTGGCCCTTGTCTATCATGACCTCCCAAATAATCCCCCTTCCATTGATTGGCTGTATCTCTCTCTCCTCTCCACCTGTAGTTGGTGTGTGGTTAGTGTACTGGCGCCGTTGTCCTGTGGCTGCCGTCGCATCATCCAAGTGTATGCTGCACACTGGAAGTGGTTTGAGGAGAGACCCCCTCCTACATGATTGTAAAGCACTTTGGGTCTGTGGCAATACACAGTAAAGCACTATATAAAAGTCATTCAATCGAATCAATCAAAAATCTTGTCATTAATTACTCAGCCTCATTTCATACCAAACTCGTAAGTCCTTTGTTTAACTTCAGAACACACATTTGGAAATCCGTGTTAGTATTCATGGGCTTGCATCGAAGACCGATACAACAGAATTGTTGAATGAAGTTGTTATTTTTGTTTTCTTTGTATTCCCATAGCTTTGTAAAATTACATTTAGCCACTAATGTCAAATGGACTATTTTAACAATGTCTTTTTACCTTTCTAGGCCTTGAAGTATTAGTTGTGTTGTTTCTATGCAGGGTCAGAAAGCTCTCAGATTTAATCAAAAATATTGTACATTTTGTTCTGAATTTGAAAGAAGGTTATACAGGTTTGGAATGACATGAGGATGGGTAATTATTGACTCAATTTTCATTTTTGGGTGAACAATGCTGTATCACTGTTACTCAGGTATTGAAAAGTAAATGAACATTTCTAAAATAATGTGAGAAAATGCTGATGCTTGAAGACATGCTTGAGTGTTTATTAATTAATATGTTAATGTTAATTTAGATAATGATCATTTTTGTTCCAGGTGAGAGTGTATTTTTCTCAAATAGCATCAATGTAGTTATAACCAGTTGTCCTAAGTAAAAAAAAAAAAATGTACAGGAACTGGAATCGGGAATGGCTCTCCAGGCCGTAAATCAGCAACTGGATTTGGGAAAGGCTCTTCTGGATGTAATTCAGGAACTGGATTTAGTGGGAACTGGGTCCGTCTCCAGGGAGCTGGCACTGGACGCTCTCCATATGGAGCAGGCTCTGTGGGAAATTGGCGTGAGTGTTGGATAGTGCATCCATGGCATGAGGACAGGACGTCGTTTGGAGGGTGCGAGCCTCGGATGACGCTCAAGAAGTGCGGAGATCATCGCTTGACGCCCGGTGCCCGGGCAAGGTGAATATCGTATGCCACTGGGACGATGTGCACAAAGAAGGCTCTAGGCTGAAGACTGGAACAGCGCTGGGTGGAAATGAGTGGCCAGAGCTCTTGAAGGGGCGTGTGGAGGATTTCAGAGGGGAGTGAGCTGGCCAGCTGTAGCTGGAGGCTTTTGGCTCGGACCGGACAAGGTTTTTTCGGTGATATCTGCTTCTACAACGAATTTGGAGACTTGAGCGTACAGATAATACATAGACTTTTACTAAAACTTGAGCAGACAAAGAACGATACACATACATCTAAAATAACGTTGACGAACGACACACAGGACAGAATACAATGGACTTATAAACACTAGGGAAGATTCAGGACAGGTGAGGAACACAGATGGCATGGGTAAACCAATCAACTAAACAAGAACAGTAACAAAACCATAAAAGGAACACAGGAAATACAAATTGAAACCAAGAATAACTAGTCACACATAACAGACCAGGGCACAACACTTATATTGTCCTAAAGATTTCTATGGTTCTATGTTTTACTAAAATTAATACAGAAATTAATGAAAATATGGGTAAAAATAAATAAATAAATAATGCATCCCTGTGAAAAAAGACCAGGATAGATATGTTTGTACTGTCTACTGTATACAGGCCACTGGGGCACTTTACAGACTTTATTAAAGAGTTTGCTGATTTTCTAACTGAGTTAGTACTGGCTGCATTAATTGTTGGTGATTTTAATATCCATGTTGATAAAGAAAGAGATGCGTTAGGAACAGCATTCTTAAACATTTTGAACTTTATTGGGGTTAGACAGCGCATATCAGGACATACTCATTGTCGAAACTACTCTCCAGATTTAGTACTGTGTTGAAATTCTTCAGTAAAGTGATGATATCTCAGATCATTATCTAGTCCTATGTGAACTCCATATAGATAAACTTGTAAATTCTGCACCTTGTTACAAGTATGGTAGAACCATCACCTCTGCCACAAAAGACTGCTTTTTAAGTAATCTTCCTGATTTATCTCAATTCCTTGGCACGTCCAATAGCGTAGAAAAACTTAAACCTCTGTATTTATTCAATACAGTGACTAAATAAACAAAAAATAAACCATCAACAGGTACTGACTTTCCCTACAATATTTTACTTCCAAGATTAATACTATTAGAGATAAAATAGGAACTGTGCAGTCGTCAGCTACAGTATTGCATCAGATAGTGTTCTGTAGATCCCCTGAGGAAAAATTCCACTCATTCTCTACCATAGGAGAGGAAGATTTGTATAAACTTGTTAAATCATCTAAACCAACAACATGTATGTTAGACCCTTTCCCATCTAAACTATTTAAAGAGCTGCTTCCAGAAGATATAGATCATCATTTGTAAATTCATTTATCATTGTCATTAGGATATGTCCCCAAAGCCTTCAAACTGGCTGTTATTAAACCTCAAGTAAAAAAAAAAAAACAGCAGCTGACCCCAAAGATCTAGTTAATTACAGACCGATCTCAAATCTCCCTTTTCTGTCAAAGATACTAGAAAAGGTAGTATCCTCACAATTATATTCCTTCTTAGAGAAAAATGGTATCTGTGAGGATTTCCAGTCAAGATTTAGACCGTATCATAGTACTGAGACTGCTCTAATTAGAGTTACTAATGACCTGCTTCTATCATCTGGTTGTGCTATTTCTATATCTCATTATTAGTGCTATTGGATCTCAGCGCTGCATTGACCACAACATTCTCTTGAATATCAATCAATCACTTTTATTTATATAGCACTTTTAACAAAACAGATTGTAGCAAAGCACTGAACATTATCAAATTGCAGATAGAGTGACAGGTTAATATTAGTGTAGATGCCATTCTTTTTACATTGTAATGATTACATTGTGTGTTAAAGGGAGTGTTCCCAGTTCCAGCTGATCTAATTAATGCAACCTAACAATCCTTTAACGGATTTGAATATTAATTGTGTATTAGTGTGTTAAGTGTACGCCAGAGTAGAGATGTGTCTTTAATCTAGATTTAAACTGACATGGTGTGCCTGCCTCCCAAACAGTATTAGGTAAATTGTTCCAGAGTTTGAGTGGAAAAAAATCTGTCACCCGCAGTTGATTTTAATACTCTAGGTATTATCAAATGGCCAGAGTTATGAGAATGCAACGGATGTGGAGAACTATAATGTGATAAGAGCTCACTTTAAGTACTGAGGAGCTAAGCCATTCAGGGCTCATAGACTATAAAACTCGGTTGGCATTAGTGAAAGTGTCCTAGCATGATTCATATCATACTTATCTGACCGCTATCAGTTTGTAGCAGTGAATGAGGACATATCATATCGATCACAAGTGCAATATGGAGTACCTCAAGGCTCAGTACTAGGGCCATTACTTGTTACGCTTTACATATTACCCTTGGGAGATATTATTAAGAGACACAGTGTTAGCTTTCACTGTTATGCTGATGATACTTAGCTCTATATTTCTTCTCAGCCAGGTGAAACACACCACACCTGTTCCACACCTCTGAAACAATGTACCTAATACTGTTCGGGAAGCAGACACATTGTCAGTTTAAATCTAGAGACACATCTCTTTACTCAGGCTTACACCTAACACATTAATACATATATATTAATCAAATCCGTTAAAGCATTGTTAGGCTGCATTAATTAGATCAGCCGGAACCGTGAACACTCCCCTTAACGCACAATGTACTCATTACATCATAAAAAGAATGGCATCTACGCTAATGTTAGTCTGTCTGTCTCTCTCTTATTCTGTTTCGCAGTCCGTATATATAAGATGGTGTATCAGCACAAAGACATGATCTTCATTGGAGACCAGAACACCTATGAGCTCCGTGGACAGATCACCGGAACCAAATGCACACTTACAAACACTATCCTTTGTGTCCTTTGCATAATCTGACATGTGCTTAAAACTGAACTGGAAATTAGGTGCTGGGCGTCCGGCCAGAGGAGAACTGGCCCCAGCTAAGCCTGGTTTTCCCACGTTTTTTATTCTCATGGATGGGGTTTTAGTTCCTTGGCGCTGTCACCTCTGGCTTGCTTAGTTGGGGGCACCTAATTTCTAGTGATTATCGTAGTTTTGATTACAGAGACTGTCTATGCATTATATAAAGAAATAGTTCAATCTTACATTACCATCACTCTATTCTCCTATTTGATAATGTTCAGTGCTTTGCTACAATCTGTATTGTTAAAATCGCTATATAAATAAAAGTGAATTATTGATTGATTGATGTAACCAACAATAGTCCAATGGAATAATTCATGTGATATTGTTTCATAAATCAGAAAGCCAGTTCAAAAGACCACAGTGTCATTCTTTTGCACAATGTTGGGGGAAAAAATTATTTTACAGAAAACCATGTGATTTAATCAGTCACATTAAAATCACCAAAAGCTACAGGACATCAAGAAAAATATAAAACCCAATCCATCAAAGTGATGACTAATAAATATTTGTTGTGCAACCTTTGTATCCATAGTGTGTGTGCAAGTGTATTGTTTCCAGACTCAATTACTCTAGGAAGACAAAGTTTGGCAAAGACTGGAGCAGACAGAGAGACACAGCGTGAGCAAGAGAGAAATAGATCAAGACAAGAACAGAGAGGAAAAATGTGTGTGTGTGAGGGAGATAGAGAACAAGGTGGGAGACAGAGTCGAGGGACAAAGGGCTGTTCTCCCTGTGTGGGCCAGAAGCAGCGCTGTGTGCTTGATATACAGTGGGCGACAGCTGGGATTTGGATAAGGAAGGTTTTCTGACAGAGAGAATGTGTTCTGGGTCAGTGCTATGGCATTTTGCTGTGGAGAGATAGCAGTGGCTATCAGCGTTTAATGATACGGCTTTCTCTGAGAAAATACCAGAGATTACCAGCCTCCCAGAGGCTTCAATTACAGAACGATAAAAGTAGTGTCTCTTTTACCACACCGGACAGCCATTACTCATGACATAGCAGGTTTCATCAACTGATATTTTGCCATATTGGGATCCTCAATTGGTCTCTTCCCTCCGCTGTGTGTTGTGTTGACGTCTACAGAAATGATTGTGTTGCTTAAATGGCCAAACAACCTTTACTGGTTATTTAGTCTGCCTGTTTTCATTTGTTGCTACAAGCTCTGAGGCTAAATAATCAAAAGCATTTGGTCAACACCAAGTTCCTTCAAAGAATGTAAGATTTTTGGATGCTTGTCTAGAATATAGATTGGCGTTTTGAAGAAATGTGTGAGTGTCGACTGTTTACAAGTGATGATTAACACAAACATTTTATAAACACAAATGCACAAGCATTCTTAACTAATATAATAATAATAATCTTAGATAATATTAGCCATCCTATGTTGCTTCAGCAGTGATTGATCAATCAATCATTTTCCATTATGATTTCCTTGATGTGTTGTTTAAGTTGATCCAGACCCAGAGCAAAACCAGACTCCCTAGGACTCCTTAATAACAGATTGTAATTAACCAAGAACTAGATCCACCCTTGGCAGTCCAGGAAACAAGACTGTACATTTTAATTAACACTGAGCTAAAGGGTGGAATTCACTGAATGAACAGTTTAATTGATAGTAATTAAAGGGACTGTGTCAAGGCCTCCCATTCAGGTCTGAAATTGGACAGAATTGGAAATTATCCTGTATCTTTTTTTTTTTTTTTGATCAGACAGTCAGTGTTTCCCTAGAAGATCTAACATGACTTTTCCTTAGCCAAGCTGAATCATTAGAGTGACAAAGTTGGAAGTTCAGGAAGCAGATTTCCTGTTATTCTGGATTTAATTAGTTCAATGATCAGAGAAGTGAGAAATCTGACATTCATTACATGTTTGCATGATGGATTTCTAACACTGTGTCTGCTTCCCAACTCACATTTAATAAAATATAAATGTATGATCCATTTTGGGTCACTTTTCATTGTTTTTGTATATCAGCATTATAAGATGAAAATCTGCAAATTCTTGTTTGAAACCGTTTTTAGGGGCGCCAGCTACACTTTGGCCTGGCCTGCTAATTCTATGGCAACCAATCAGAAGTTTGCTTTTGCCTGTTATTTTTGTTATTGTTCTTTCGAAAGGTAACGAGTGCTTCACACGTTATAGAGAGTTGCTCTGGCACTTCTTGTGAATACCACACACACACACACACACACACACACAGAAAGCTTGCCAACAATAAAAATCCATCTGTGCAATGAGATTTCTCTGGTGTCTCCAGCTCGTCCAGAAATCTTCAATTTATTGTGAGGAGTTCAGGCAAAAGTTAAGAGTACCCTTATTTTCAAAATAGAGTGTTAAGATGAAACATTTGTTATGAACCCCAAAATGAAAAACGAGAACATTTGTGGATTTTATTTTTAATTGAAAAAATGTGCTTGACATTGTTTATTCAATAAGAGAATTGTTTTTAATGGTTTATATCTTTAGTTTAGCATGTGTCAGGGATCTAGTAGGATTTATTAAATGCTGACTGCTGAACAGACATTTAACTAATTGAAAAAATAAGTGTGATTGATAAACCTGACTACTGCACAGCAGCCCTAAAAGTGTGTTAAGCATCTGTGCCACAGCTAAAACATATGAATATCATTGCATTGCACAAAATCAAGAAATCAACAAAAGACATACATTAAATGTATATGTTACATGTATCTACATCTATACATCCAGTTCCTTGTGAGCACTTTTTAAACATAATTAAATAAATAAATAAATTAATTAATAATAATAATAATCCAGTGCAATGCATTTCTTAAATGCATGACTTACTGTAACTGTCCCAGAATCTCCCAAAATGTTCTGGGACACTGTATATTGTTGAAAGTGAGAATGACAGAATATTTGAATGGTTTGTAGGCTTCTGTTGTCCTCTGTGTTTCATGCTTAACTAAACTTCTGCCCACACAAACTGACAGAACGTGTGTGATTTATTTCACTTCTAGTTATACAGTTATACTTTAGACTCATATTTTACAAATAAACACATATTTTACAGACCTAGTCATGTATCAGTAGGCTACATAAAACATACATTTGTCTTCTGTACCATGCCAGTTGTTAACCTCCCAGAGCCCCTTCTTATGTTGACTGTAAAAGTCCTCCTTTCGTCATCCTTTCCTATCCAAATGCTTGTAAAAGATGCAAAAATGCAGAAAATCTAACCTGAAGTGCAGTGACCTTAATTGTATGCATTAGTGCCTTTATTATATCAAATATTGGATTGGGTTTGTTTTTAAAGGTTTATTAAGAATTATTGTTTTATGAGAGGTCCTCTTACTTTTCCAAGCAAAAACATTACTTGTACTTACTATTATAATGACACTAAATTATGCCTAAATGCATACCCTAAAAGTAACCCTAAACAAAGTCTTTAGCCTAACCTAAGTTACTTACTCTGTAATTAAATGTATTATATATTTATATATAAGTTAATATAAACAACATTTTTGTTGTTTACAGTGATCTTATTAACACTAATCCTTGAGGCTTTGACTTAATATCTGTCAACCTTTCTCAGCTCCTGTAGATAACTCTTTGACTACATGCACTTTAGGTTATACAACTGAGTATTAATCTTTTATGCCTTCTGTCATAATAAATGTCATCAGACAGAACACATAATTTGAAGTATGCTTGTAGTCAAGATGAATTATAACACTACAACTGCTTGTCAATGGGACCTTTGCCTGCTGCTTTCTTTTTTCCTGGTTTCCTTCAAAGAAAATGGACAAATAGGCAACTCACCATCTGGACGTGTACTCAGTTCTAAATCACCTTTAAAACAGCTTGCTTTGGATACAGCATTACTTGTGCTACTTAGACCGGGCAGCTCTCACCAGGAATATTTTGGCCTGTCTTAAACAACACTAAAGATTTGCTCAGGTGTTCATTTTTAATGTGTCTGTTCTGGATTATTTACCCAAGTGAGAATTAAAAAGTATACAGTGTGAAGACATACAAATACATTATAGATTTATGTATTGTGACATACTTGTGGATGAGTATGTATTACAATCTAATAATAGTATGTGTGTTCATTTATAAGTTGTATAGTTTGTATAGTACTACTTTATAAGAAGCATATAATACGTGGTAAAAGAGGCAGATTTAATAATGCCATAGCTGAAATTGGGGGAGGGGGGGTCTGGTTTGTCTGTCATCAGGCATTCAGACTGATTCAGTTCATGTCTGCTATATTTGTGACATCATTTGGTTCCATTTGCTTGATTGCTCAGCTCAAGAGATTTAGTCCTGAAGCAATGTTTTGTTGTTTGCTGTGTGTGCGTGATCAGAAACGGTCAGCTCTGGTTATTCAGATGGGTCGTGTTAAAATGGAAAATGTGCCCCGTGTTTCTGGCTAAAGCTACCCTTTTTCCAGTAGAGGTTCTCCAGTTTTGTATACCTGCTGTGCTGTGAGTCGCACTGCATGATGGGCCAGCAGCTATGGCACAATCTATACTGAATGCTTCTACACTGAATGCTCGACTTTGCTTTCTCTTTAAATCTCTAAAGATACTTATGTTCCTCTTAAATGTTAAAGGAATACGTGTTCCTCTGAAATTGTTGAAATTCAAAATACTTTTGAATTATATGTGATGTGTCTTAATTAAAATGTTTAATTTTAAAATAAAATAAAAAACCCTGTGAATGAACGAATGTCATTTGATAAACCAAATCGGAATGAAAACATGTTCCGTTTAAAAATTTGGACCATTGGCCATATGCATTTACTTGGTTTAAGGTTGAAGGAAATGTCTGCAGAGTTAATGGAAAATGTACTGGTTATTTTGTGACAGGATAATTTTTCTACAGATTTTTTTCTACATCACAGACAGACAAACTTATTTTGAATTTGCTAAATTACACTTTTAATGTTTAGATTTGCCTGTCTCTTCTATTAATTCAAATGTCTTTGTTCTGGAAACTTAACACAGAAGTCTATTTATGGTATTTGAGCTTAGCTATTTTCAGATTCATGATTCATGGAAATTGCAATCTGAGTCTTACTGCTCCTAAAACCTGTGAAACTCATTGAAATGCAGCTCAGCTCAGCAGCTTTCTTTAATTTATTGCACACTCATTAGAGTCTAGTCAGAGATTATACTGTCATTATTATGCTGTCTTGCCCTCGGTGCACTCTTTAAATATACTTAATATATGTGTACGTGTGTGCAGTGGCTTATAGGGGACAGAGAGAGCCCATGTTCCCCTGTGTGCTCCAGGCAAGGCAAGCCTGTGTGTGGGTCAGACGGACACAGTTATGATACCAACTGTGACCTGGAGAGGGCGAAGTGCATGGACCGCACACTCACCCTCGCCCACAGAGGCAGATGCAAAGGTCAGTGGACATCAGACACTATTGTGTGAGAATTTCTAATAAAAAAAATTATAATAATTAATTATTATATGAAATCAAGCCTTATTATCACATGTATTTTGAAAAAAATAAAGGGCTAGTTAATTAAAAGTCAAAATTCTATCATTAATGGAACAACTAGAGAAATGTTTAAGTGAGCTATCCTTTTATGCAGTGTACAGTTCTGTACACAATATACTGTACCTCTATACTTCACAGCCTCATTTTCAATAAAAAATAAAAGAAACTAATAAATCTGAAATGCAGTAAGTTGTACTTTGGGTAGTCGTGTTATGTGGTATTTATTCATTTATTTTGCAATTTAAGGTAGAAACTGGATGAGGATAGATCATCCTGTTCCTGCTCCCACACTTTCAGAGGTCAAAGATCTGACAGGTATGAAAACCTACATAGACACACATGATCCTAACCAACTTCGCACTTTCTGACTGCTACCTGACTGCAATCAAGTATTGATGGTTTTACTTAGGAGCAGTGTTGAAGAGTGTTTTATTTACTAACTTTTAGTAAGTAGGGCATTCCGATGTTGCGTTACTTTCTAAATAGTTATTAATTATGCTATTTAAGGTCTTTGCAGATTGAGTTCAAAATTCTCATGCAAAATTTTCGCACATCAAACGATAAATACACAACAGCTCTGAAACTTTTGCCTGTCATATTCTGCTTTGTCGCATCCGTAGCAATCGTTTTGATATGAAAGGATGACAAATACAGAAAGAGAAAAAAAAAGAGAAAAATGTTTTAGTCATCATTTTAACAGGGCTTTGCAAAGATAAAGTGGTGTCATGTGATTTCAATATGTCTGCCCCCATGAGATGATCCACTCCATGTAAAATTAAACAGCTTTTATACAACTATTGATATAACAGGAGTCTTCATCTAATGTGATTGTACATTATTCATAAAAATTTCTGAAAAGGTTCTTCTCATTTCTTTATATGAAAGTTTTTGTTGAGTTTTTTTTACACTTTTTACAAACTTGTACACAGTTTTGTCATTCAAGCGTTGGCATGGAAGTTGTCGATCTCAAATCAAGGCAGCACAATCCATCTGTGTACGTGTCAGTCTAGACAGAATATACAGTCCCGGAGCATTACAGCAAACTACCAATGAATCACGTATGCCCACTGGTATGCATGTGCGTTTTTGCAGGCCGTGTTCACATGCTCAAAGACAGATTGACTGGCTTTAAGTCAAGGTCAGCCTGCATCATCAATTTCTTAGACTGGATTGTGTTAAGCGGTCAGTTAAAAGCGCCAGGAATCATAGATGGAGGGTGAACCAACTCCAGCATAAGGCTAAAAGTAGCTTAATGTGTAATCTATTAAATATATGGCTCATAAACCCGTTGTTTTAGGCAAGCACCAGGTATTGGTGTCATGTAAAATATTTTTAATATGACTAAATTTGTATTTAAAAAAAAGACATGGCCTTGGGCTATATTACACATGGACTATTTCAAGAGTTCACGCTTTCCTCATTATAATTTTTATTTTTTTTTGATTTGGTGTGCTGTCTGGGGAGCGAGCCGGGAAAATGCGAAACAGGAGTTCAGCTCGCTCACCGTCTGCCCCCCCGGAAGGCATGAATTTAGCATAGAAAAAAGGCGGAGAAGGGGTGGAGGAGGGAGCACGAAAGCGAGATGTGGGAACAAGGGAGCTGGATATTTTTATAGTGAAGGGAAAAAGATTTGATTGGATGGGTATTGACGAGGGAATGATTAGAGCACGAGCTGCCAGCTGTGCGGGATTAGATCGTCCAGCGATCCTCTCGAAATGCGTTTTTGCAAAATGTTCACTTAAACAATATCCTTACTAGCTTTCTGGGCCTTGAATGTGGTAGTTGCATTGTTTTTTAGTTGCAGGGTCAGAAAGCTTTCGGATTTCATAAAAATCATCTAATTTGTGTTTCAAAGATGAACAAAGGTCTTGGGGTTTGGAACGGCATGAGTGTGAGTAACTGACCTTTCACATAAACTCATCTTTTAGACAATTAATCACGTTTTTGGTTGAACTATCCTTTTAACTTTCTCATTAATTTATTATAATAATGAAAAAGAAAAAGAAATTGTGACAGTCATAATGTATATGCAGGAGCATTTTAGTCTCACCCCTCAGTTAATTTCTGAAGGGGAAGGCAATGCACATGCTCCGCCTTTGCCATGAAAGATCATTGTTATCATTGTTCTTATATAATTCATGTTGCATACAGATGAACAGAAACTTCAGGTAAAGCATTATTATTTACTGAATGTAAAGTTTATAAACAAACTAAAAACCTCTTAAGATAAAAATGAAAGTCAGGCTTCTTGGGACTGCAGACTAACAAATTTGGCCAATTACCAAAATGAATGTGTATTTTGTGTAAAAATTACATTTGACATAAAAATGTTGAGTAAGTAAATTACTGATTTCTAAAATACTATTATAAATTGTCTGGAGACATTCAGTCACAGATTTTAAAGATTCAACAGGTGTTTCTTATTTCTGCATCATGGCAAATGATTTGCAATTTGTCTCTTTGTGTGCTTGATATGCTTACTTCTGTCTAAGTTTATATGCTAAGGTGTATTTGAAAGTATATTGCAAGTCTATGCATTTGAGGACTCCACTGTAAATATCTTAAAAGACAAAAGTGTGAAAATGATTATGTGGTTTTCAGCCTCCCCACATCTTGGGTGCAGTCCAGCACTGAGGTCCAACTTGTAAGCATTGTTTATTTGTCTTAGAATGACTAAATACTTTGTTTTCATACAAAATGACCAAGTGCTTACATGCTGGAACACGACACTCAGCTTTGACATTTTAAACTGCATATTTTCCATCCTTAGAAGTTTCAAGATTAAGAATCTTCATGATGCATTTCTTACCGCAAGTGATGAGGTTTCTTTCGAAAAGGCTGTGTGATGTGATTAATTTTCCAATAATCCTAGTAATGCTTATGTTAATTGTTTTCAGGATTTCAGTGGTCATGGAAATATCAAGCTATTTTAAAACGATGATTTTCAAGTCTGGAATACTCATGTGCATTAATAATATCTTTAAAAGGTCATGGAAATGCCATGCTAATTTCTATCAACTAGTTTCTAGTTGTTTAGATCTAAAATATAGTTGGTCCTTATGAGTAAATTTTCTGTAAAATGTTTTTTTGAAGGCCATTTGAAATACCTATGCTGTAATCATCAGGAGCAACTGGAAAGGTCATGGGAGTCCACTGGTCAAAAAGTATGGGAAATGTGTGGGAGTGTTTGGTGTCTTATTGTATGTGAATGTTTCCATGATTTTACCTTATGTATAATTCAAGTTATGCGTTTCCTAGATTTTTTTCCCCCTCAAAGCAACATATAATGAATTTCAGGTATATTTTACTAAAGGTTCTCTCTGAAACAAATCCATAACATTCCCTAGCCTTGTGTACTAAAAGTGTCCGCATTACTAACAAATATTGTAAACGTTAGGAATGTCAGCTGTGCGTAATTAGACATATTTGTATGTATATTGCAGAAGCGGGCCAGACGAAATGTCGAACTGAGAGGATTCAGGCTCTGGAACAAGCCAAGAGGCCACAGGAATCAATTTTTATCCCAGAATGCAATGACGATGGAACATTCGCCCAGGTCTGTCAGAGTTTCGGACCGCTGCACTTTATGTGTTGTTTCTTGACGTCGACGAATCCTAAAGCAAACCTGCCTAGCGAACAAATTAGCCTTCCAATATCTTCCCCCAGCCTTCCAAAAAAATGTGCACGTCCCTGTGTTTCTCATCAGTACAGCCGTATAGGGAATTTGAACGGAAAGTGTACATTAAATCGCGTTTATAGACTCGCAGCCTCTATTTCACCTGCCCCTTACTTTGTTAAACAGCGATCATCCAGTCCGCCTAAGCTTTTAATGCCTCATCGTTTATGAGAGTCATTTTTCACTCTGAATAATTGTATTCCCCCAGCGCAACCGCCGGGACGTTTTGTGTGGGTCGTCCAGGAGATACAAGAGCGGTTACTGGAATTTCCTCTCACCTCTATCCGTCTGTATCTCCTCCAGGTTCAATGTCACACCCTCACAGGATACTGCTGGTGCGTGACGACAGATGGCAAGCCAGTCAGCGGCTCTTCTGTCCAGAACAAAACACCAGTGTGTTCAGGTACTGTATGTATGCAGATAGTATCTCTAGACTGTTTGCTTGGATTATCGCTTTGTGTTTAGGTCGCGCTGAAAAGCAGAACTGCTAAACCATCAGGTGCCTTGGTCAAGAAGTTGTGCCTGTAGTCCATCACTTTCAAAGCCATTAGACTTTGTTTGATTTAAATCGTGCTCTTTGTTTTGATGGAGTCAGCGTGATGTTAAACTCTAGCCACCACTCTGTTTAGTTTACTTCTACTGTGTTTGTGCATGGAACCAAGAGGTGATGGATAATATCCTGGAGGACTTACGCTGACTCCGAAAGTTCATCCATTTTTCCCTCTACTTTAAGGGTTCTGCTTCTCTCTTTTCTGTCTCTTTCCAAATTCACACTCAATCAGTCTCTGTCTTCGTCTGTTTCACTCTCAACCATTTTTTCCCTTCTTCTCCGTCATTGCTTTCTCATTCTCTCTTCATTGTATAACTGCTTTCAGCGGAGGGTTGGAATGAGGGAGCTTTTCTCTTCGTAAATGAATGGGAACACTTTGCTTTAATGGACATGATTGTTCTGTTGGAGATAACACCACTGTCTCCTGCCAGAACTGGATTACATTATGATTGGAGCACCTGGTTGTAGTTCCTTTTTTCCCCTCATGTGTCTTGACATTTTATGATTACATGCCATCTTGTGCTTACCTAACTCACCTAGCTTTCTGGATGATCCATTCAGCTGTGACTTTTTATAAAAAATATATGTTTAACCATTTTTTACTATTTTTCCACCACTATTGACACCAAACAGAATTGCAAAATGTAATTACTAAACAGGTTTCTAAACAGATCGCATGGATAAACAGGAAGCCCTGCCCCCAAACCATGCTGTTTTTTAAAGGTGCTGTATGTAGGATTGACAACTAGTGGTTGAACTAGGTATTGCAGTCCAAAATCAAAATATTGGAAAGGGTTTTATAACCCAGCCCATCTCTTTAGACTTGACTCACATGCAGGTTGCCAGATTGACAACGCCAACAGGAATGAGAATGACCCATGACAATGAATGAAATTATATATGCTGTGTTTTCCACCAACTGGCAAACCAGGATGTCGAAATACAATTGGATAAACTGGCAGTGGGCGGGTTTTACAAACCAAAAAAGAGGCCAACATTCCCGAACACACATTTTTAAAGGAGAATAACTGACATTATTGTTTTTCAGACAAACAAGTATGTAAACTTAGCATGTTTCTTAAATATTTGGATAGTTATAACACTATTTTTATGCGTTAGTAAATTCAGAAACTTACATACAGCACCTTCAAGTCATTGTTGTTATATTGGGCAACTCAAGTAAACAGCAATGTGTTATTAGCAATACAGAGTCACAGGCTTTGTTTAAGATAGCATGCTATCATACTACTTTTTCTGTAGTATGCAGTGTGCACAGTGCACTATAACTTTAATATCGTCATGAATGTAAACATTTACAATGACATTTGCCAAAAATACAGTATAACATCCCGCACTGTAATGCACCCAACATTACTTTACATTTTCTTTGTGAGAAATAATCTGGAAGTACAGTAATAGGCTTGCAGTGTTTATGCATTTTTGTAAGCCGACCCACAGTTAGCATCACCCTGGTTTCCTCCAAAAACCAATTAGGTTTTCCCATAAGATGATTTTTGACAACTCTTCCAGTCTTTTCTGGAGTTTATGCGGTTTTAAATAAGATCGCTGAAGTGAGCATTTCAGTAAGCAGTTTATCAGTTCAGCTTCAAATAGACCTTCGTTCATCTTTGAAATACAGATTAAAATATTTTTTAAGTTAGCAACCACTTTCAGCAACTTGAAATCTTTAAAATATGGGGCATTTTCTCATGTATTATGCTGTAGAATACATTGTGATGATCTTGAGCTTGTGTTCACCACAGACCATATTTCAGGTGTTTAACTAAAATTTCCCCAAAATTAATTGGGGAAATTTAAAACAAGTTAAACATAATAGTTTTCAAAAAAATCCCATCTTGAGTGTGTAAATTAATGAAAGGCTTATAGTATTGCTGTCTCTGTGCATTTTAGCGGGAATTATTGAAATTATTAAAATGCCTAAACTTTCTATCAGCTTGACAAAGTTTATTTAGTCTAGTATGTTGCTAGATATTCTTCCTGCTGCTTGTTGATTCTGCATTGCAATTTTAACATTGTTTCCTTCAAAATTAAAAGATTTACATTGAAGTGTTAACCAGTGATTTTGCAAAAACATCCCACACCCAAATGAATTATTTGGCTTCAAACTTGGCTGAGTGTTCTACGTCTCATGAATGTTCAAAAGATGGACCAGTCCTGTCCCAGAAATGAGTGAATCCCATGAATCACCACTTAAGTGAAATGTCTTGCACACGTTTGCAGGAAACTTCCGTGAATTTATGGGAACTCATGCTGGGACAAGTGGATTGTCAGGTAGTAAATTTCATTCCAAATAGCCCTTTTGTTCAAAGTTTTCTTTCTCTCCAGCATTTTAATTGGTTTGACTGTCTAATCTTGAATTTATTATGCATGCCTTTAATCCTGAGCATTTGCACGTACTTGGATCAATGTGATTGTTTGTACATAACTACCCCCTCCTCAATGCATTTTATTATTACTTTATTATTCATTATTTTGTTATTTTTTTGTGTCACACTAAAGTGTGTTTTATTCATGAATACACAAATCATGGAGATCTTGCTGCAGAATTTAGTTTCAACACAAATCAAACACAAAAAGCTAATCATTTACTCTCATGTTTACACAGGGGACTTCAATCATGAAAAACATATTGTAGTACAATTACAAACAGAAATACTATTTCTTAAAGACTGGTACTTTAGAACAAGTTGGAACTATATTCTGCAGGAAAGTGTGTCTACAGTACTGTTGCCAATAACAAAAACAGTAATTGATAATAATAACATAATTAACAATAATAATAATAATGAACTGTAATAATGGATGTAAATAATTGTAAACAAAAGAAAAAAAGTGGTGATTTTCACTACCTAAATAAAATATATAACATTGCACACCATTTTTCCTTGTGTGTGTGTTTTTTGTTTTGTTTTTTATCTGCTATGAATGACTGCACTCAACACCTGAAATAACATGGGGTTGACATTACAGGAAACTTAATTTCTAGATAATAACATTTCAACATTTTCAGCATTGAAAATGTGGTTTTAGAGTGGTCTGATGGATTTTTGGAGGGTCTTTTAATTGTTTTTTTCTTAAACTGATTCCTATTTCTATTATATGTGTAAGTTAAGATGTTACAATTATCACTCGCATTTGTAATCTGGACTTTTCTAGTGCATGCTGTGTTCCTGCAAGTGCAAGCTGTACACATTTTAACCTGCTCTCCTAAAGTGAAATGGATATTGCAATTCATTGCAAAAGTTGAGTAATTCTGCTCTCTCTTCAAAGGGTCAGTAACCGATAAGCCACCAGGACCTCCTAGCTCTAGCAGAAAAGGTGAGTTGGATTTCGCAGAAATGTGAGTGTGTGTGCTTATGTATGAGAGATATTGAAAGCTAACAAATCAGGACACTAAACTCTACTATTACCTAAATGTTGCATTTCTTGCCTCGTTTTATTTATGTAAGATTAAATGTGGCCACGCGTTCAGAAAGACATCAAGTTGCCTCCTATTTCTCTTAACATGTTCATTGGCCTGACTCTGACTCAACTTTCTGTCAAGCTTTTACCTCAGACTTAAATTTCTCTAAGGACCGTAAAGGATGAAAAACTATTCCAGTTGTTCCGTTTAACAGCCAGTGTAAGAACTTAGCACACATCAAAGGCTGGGCTTTGCCAAAGCCCCACCGGTCTCTGTTACAGCAGTGAAATCTCAAACAGCCAATATAGATGTTAACAGCAGCAATGGCAGGCACCTACTTTTGTGGGCCCTAACTCAGGAAAGCCAGATTGTCATTTACAGGCCCCGAGGGTGGTGTATAAGGGTTTGAGGGTACGTTTACGTTAGTATCACAGGGGTGGGAGAAGGTTGTATTGGGAATGCGAGGTAGGGTTTTTGGTATGGAGTTTGCCTGTGTTCTTTTCAGATCTTGTTTCACCTCTTCTGCACTGGGCAGCACTCAAGACAAAGTGTGTGTGCAACAGATGTTTATGTCACCAGCAGGTGGACGCTGGTTGTGTGCCACTGTATGTGAGTCTCTAAAGTTCACTGTAGGGTTTAGCATTAAAAATGCCATTCACATTTTTGATAGCATAATTGATTTTAGCAATAAATACAAAATTATGTCATGAAACTCTAAGTGGCGCAGGCCCATAGGTCTAACACAGTCTGATATAATCACATCATTATTCACACAGTGCAGCTGATTGGTTCTTTCTGTTCAGCAGCCAATGAGCTTGCTGCTCAACATTCCAATACTTGGCTAATGTTTGCCTAGTTTCAGAAATCCTGGGGTGATTTCATGTATGTTTTTTATCTATTTATTATTGACTTCGTGTTTTGCTATTGATGTTAGATGTTCAGCAGCAGTATGTCTAACATGCTCACGGCAGCTCTAACAGTGCATTTTCTGACTAAAGATATCTATAAAAATAGCTGCTAACAGCATATACATCATATTACTGCTACTGATATCTTTCTAAATTACTCATATTTTTATAAAAGACAGGGAATAATACAGTTCACTTTCAGAAGTTATATCATAAATTCATAATCATATATTCATAATCATAAGAAAATGATGCAAGCATGGTGGACAGAAATGGTGTCACAATGACTGTTATTTAGTTCTGTGAACTACATTTATTCTATGAACTGGTTTCACTGCCACCTTATTGTGGCTTTAGCACTGTGGCTTTGGCCCCTCGACTGCCAGGGCCTACAATGCTGTGAGCCACAAGGAAATCACCCAGAATGCAATAGAGGATAAGTGGGTAAGTACTGTAGGACATTTGACAATGTCTCTATTATCATGAAAACTGTGAGTATGTTAGATAATCTACTAGTGCCTTTTTATACAATTCAGTTACCATTTATCTGAGCAGTATGTATGTGAAAGCTAATTTATGCATATGTGTGTGTGTGCGTGTGTTACTGAGTGGATGAACACTGTTATTTATCTGTGTTTTCTCACTTGTATTTTCTCACTTTGTGTCCTCTATCCCTCACCCACTTTGTTTTCTGTGCTATTGGCCGGGCCATGTGCAAATCCCAATCATTCAACAGTTGTGGAGAGTAGATTGTATTAACCTCAATAATGGTAGTCTCTTTCCGTTTCTTTCTCACCCTCAATCCAGATGATGGCTCCAAGCCCACGCCAACCATGGAGACGCATGTTGTACCGGAAGGTGAAGGTAAAATTGATGCAAAATTAAGCAACACAACAACAACATACGAGTTATGGATATAACTGATAAACAAGAGCAAAACGATTTTATGTTTTATTTAAAACAGAGATTACAGCTCCGACATTGTGGATTAAGCAGCTGGTGTACAAAGAGAACAGACAGAACAGTTCAAACAGTAAGAAATCAGGTGAGAATCTCTACATGTCTGTATTTCTGCGTATATATGGATATCGTTGATTTGGGAATGTGATATTCTGGTAGATCAAATTCAGTTGTCTCATAACAAACATGGCTGATTTGATCTATTATACCAGGGGTTCCCAAACTTTTCAGCTTGCGACCCCCAAAATAACCGTGCCGGTGACTCGTCACCCCCACTATCCTCAGAAGTGGTTAAAATATATAAATGTTGCACACGATGGTGCACATTGGTCGATATTAACCAACGTTTCATTTCAACAAAAATAATATCCTAAGCATAAAGAGAAAATTTATCTACACATTACGTGCACATGTCGGAAAGTGTTGTCAATTGATCTGCTGCTACTGAGGCTATTGATTAATCTGTCGTAATCACCTTAGGGGTCGCGATCAAACGGATAGAAATTTGAAAGGCTGATGGCTTGTTTGTTTTTTAAATGTAACTATTCACAACTATTTTTTATCTTTTGTTAGTTATAGATAAAATATGTTATTTATAATAGTTTAAAAACATTATTTGATTTCT